>JBBPDD010326333.1:0-10144 GCA_037974585.1 Bathyaethiops greeni
CAAAAGTCTTGAGCTTCTATATGTTTTGCTGAAAAAAATAACAATTGATAGGGATTTATTGCAACATATGAAAACAGTAAATAATGGAATGACAGTTTGCATCATTTTTATGAGTCATCACAGCCTGGTTCTCTTCAACAATATATCTTGTCATTTCAAGTGGTCTTCAGGAATCGTTCTCCAGGCTTCTTGAAGGACATTCCAAAGCTCTTTATTGGATGTTACAAGCCTTTTGTTCTGTTCTCTGCCAAGATGATCCCACACTGGGATTGCACTGGAATTAGTTGCGGAGGCCAATCCATTATTGAATCGGTAAACAGTATATGGATGAACTGAAGGGCCAAAAGCATCTCTCAGATACTGTGTCAGATGTCTGCTGGATTTCCCCCCCTATTTCTTAATGATGTGACTCAGATAGAATTTACCAGGTGCAGATTGTTTTTTGGATCTGCCACTTGTTCTTATGTTATCCACTTCTTCGGTTTTAATGTTAAAGGATGCACTGTACACCATGTGAGATACAAACCAATTTTTTGGTTGATAGATCTTTAGGGGTCACCTTGTTGATGCAAAACTATGGTCAAATTGCCTAAAGAAATGGGAACAAACGTTTTACTGTGACAGGCTGCAAAGTGCCTTAAGACACAAGGTTAATGCGATATTTACTTAACGCCGACAATTATTTTATCGAGCATCAACACAGTTATCATCACTATTATTTTGAAAGTTCGTTTCTTTGTTGTGCTGGACCACCTTACTCCACCTTACTCGGGGTCACTTAATTGCTACTGAACATAGACTGGGCTCCCTAATAAAAAAAAACTGTTTCTGCTGGTACCTGTTCATAAAAAAAGAAAACAAGTTTATAAATGTTAACTTGCTGTTGCTCGCAAGGCTTTTTTTTTAAATATACCCAACATTCTCCATCAATAAATACATACATAAACCGTCAGTGCCCTGGCAAATTACGTTGGCTTCATATTTGAGATAGTTGAGATTTATAAGAAATATTTTAACTCCAAATGTTTACTGCTGTTAAAAAGCTCCTTAAGTGTTTTCAAACCAAATGTTAATGCACTTTTGTTTATATAGCAGTACTTTAAAAATAAAAGTGCGCAATACACTACTTCATTATTGAATTGTGAAATATATATATATATATATTTTTTTTAAATTTACTGGTTATCCATGGTACTACATTGACCATGAGCCACTGCTGTCTGACGCAGGCGCTGTGAGGTTTTACCCCCTCCCTCCCTGTTTCATGTAAGATGGTGGTGAAGAGGTGCAAACGCTCTACATGCTCATAGAGCCTAGCTGAACGGCTTTTTCAGTCTAGAGCGGAAAAATTATCCCAGTAAACATAAAATCGTGTTCCCGGTTTAACAATACATCGGGGTTCAGAAATATTTATCACCTCCACGCCCCACCAGCTGTGTTTAAGTCAAGAGAGGAGCATATTTAGACTGGGTGAGTACCCCGGAGGCTCTTTCAGCAGAAGCTCGTCTGAACCGCCGGAGGAAAATGAGGAGAAAAAGTTTGTGGTGTACTTTTGTGTAGTCGTTAGTGTGAAAACCAGACTGGACAAGAACCCTCTCCACCTCAGCTGCTTGTGTGAGTTGTGTGCTGAAATGGGAGTGTATTTCAGGGTGTTTGTGAGGTCTAGAAGAGTGTTGGGCCTCGTCTCTGAAATAATGACGAGCTCAGACTCTGTTAGCATTCTTGCTAGCTTGTTTGGTGCCTCTGCTTTTTGTTTAAGTATATGGCTTCAAGTTTTGCACTTTTTGGCTCATAATTTACAATATGGTACTCATATGTAAGTAAATGTGTCTGTATGTGTGTTGTTGATGCCAGACACTTTATTAGACGTCTCTTCTAGCTCGTCTGGTCTGTCAGTTAGCCAGCTATCAGCTACACCCAGAACAGTTAGCTTAGCGCCACTAGCTCTCACCTACAGTTCTCATTTAACCGGCTGGTGAGTGTTGTGTTGGACAAGACTTGACAGATAATCTGTGCTCATGTTTTGTGATTATTAGTCCTCATGACTTGCCCCCTGCTTTCTAAAATCTAACCTCCCGGCTAGGCTAGCTCTTCCCCGCCCATTGCTTGTGAAGCTAAGCGGCTAAAGAGCAACACTACTGTAACATTTCCCTCTCAAAATAAAATCTGTAGATAGATGAACATTTCATAGTATAACTCTATTAACTGTGAGTCAGGGCTGATCACGAGTAGTAGTGAAGGTTGTTTTTGCCTTGCAGTGTCTACCCAGCCCTATCGTTAAATGTCACACGAAATCTTTAGTTTCCTTTAATGTCAGAGTTCTTTTTTTATTATTTGGATTGCATCACCCTCTCTTACACTTGAAAATCATTTGGCTTGCTTTTTTCAGGCTGTCAGAGTGATTCTGTAAGTCAGAGTAACAGAAATCTCGTTATTACAGTTATATTTGCACCATACATTCAATATCGGTCATAACAGCCCATAATGTGTGATACAAACTAAGCAGTCTTATGTGGGATGGGGCGGCTGGTGGCTTGGAAGTCAGGGAGTTTACCCCTGACATCAGAAGGTCGTGGTGTTTGAATCCCAGGACTACTAGTGGCACCAAGGTAGCAAGGTACTGTCCCAACACACTGCTCTTCAGGGCAGTGTTCTTGGCTGGCTGCCTGCTGCTTCACTTGGTGAATAGCTTGAATGCAGAGGAAGAATTTCACACTGTGTGCTGTGTTGGGTTCACATATGATAAATGAACACTTTACACACACTATATAATAGTCCTGTAATTTTCTCAGTGTTTGGGTAAAGCATTGATATTAAATACCTTGTTCATATTCTCTGTCCTTGCTGTATAACAGAGCACTTTTTTTGCTGGTTGTTTCTCAGTCAGTATTAGGATGAAATGAACATAATCTGTCTATAAAGAATGCATATTCCTTTTTAGCTATTTAATTCATTATTAGCCTCCGTGCTTACATCTTGTTTTTAAACATAAAAGTTCTTATTGGTGAAATTACAGTATTTATGTACGAATTGCGTTCATACCCCTTCAGACAGTCGTTCTTTTATTCACTTTAACAGCAGGGTTTGTCTCTGTTTTCCTGTTAAATCGCAATATGCACAAGATAATCTGTTTTTTCATTCGTCTTCCTTCAAAGATCACAGGATGATAGAGCATGCATTCTTTCCGGTTGTATCACACTCCTTGATAGTAGGATTATACTTTCTCATTGGTTAATCGGAACATTGAGGCCTATTGGAGCACAGCAGCTCACCAAAAATGAAGGAAATGTTTCTTTGACCTCTTCATTAGAAACCTGCATCAGCAGTATGTTGTGTTTGGTGTGTATGTACACACTTTGCACACCTTGCAGTGGAGATATGTATGAATGTAGACAAGCATAATGTCCATCACAAGAACAGCAGGCATATTAAAACCGTTTGAGCCCATAGAGAACAAGAAAATGCTGAAGCATTTGTTTTATGGGCAAAAAACATTTAGAAACGGGCTCTTAGCAAAACCATTTATGAGAACAACTAAACACTTAGCAGCATTCACAGGCTGATTGTTTTTAATTATTTATACTTGTATCTTTTTATGCAACTGACGTTAGCTTAGTGTCTGGAAGTCTGTTTTATGAGCGTGCTATGTGTTGCTCTGTGTTTATTTTTTCATGTTTTAATTTTTCCCTTTTTTGTCCATTTTTGACGCTGTTTGTTGTCTTCAGGAAAATCTACTTTGTCAGCAGTGCTCAACGCTCTCTGCTTTCTTTAGCTTTTATTAAAGAGCACATCTGTTCATCTCCTTACATTGAGCACTTATTCATTCCTCTGTATTGTGAAAGTTTTAGCACTCTCTTTATTGTAGGTAAACCTTGGGTTTTGCAGCCTGGTACTGTAGGTGTAGCGCCGTTTATCTTTTGGCGGCAACATAACGTGGGTGCAGTGTTGCAAGTACTCAGGAGCAAAGGGCACAATTTCCCCCATGTTCAAACCCCCTCCCTCCCTTAAAGCACAAATAAAAGTACAAGGATAAATGCTACCATATATGCTATGAGAAATCACAACGAATGACTTGGTAAATATAATAAATCAGTGTAAAATACACTAAATAAGTTGGTTAACAAACCAAACCTGACACGATACCTCACTTTTGTCTCAAAGTTTATGCTGATGGCATAAACACAGATACGTTTGCTGCTGTTGCAGGCTCATATATGTAAAAATGTTCATTATAAATTGTAATATTACTTAATTGACTCTGCTTGCATTGCAAAGATTCTATAGAAAAATGAACATCATTCATAACTAACATCATATTCACATTTTCAATTAAATGATCTATCTGTTGCTGAATTTCAGTCAGTAAGTTAAATAGAAAGTATTGATGCTCTAGGTATATAAAGAATGAGAAAGAAGAAGAAAAAAATACCTGTTGGCCTGGTCTGTCCTTTGTATGAGGTCATGTGTAAATGGTGGGAATGATTAAAAGGAGATGAAAGTCAATAAATGATGATACATGAAAGGAATCTCTCGAGCCCCACTCTGAATTGTCTGCTGGCAGACGCTGTCTATGGCAGACAGACACAATGCTGTAAGTCACTTTTCTGGCAGGGGTCACTGCTGATACCGAACACTGCTCTCAGGGGCTGCATGCTAGAGTGTCTAGTTGCATAGAAATAACTGTGGCAAAAAGCCACGGGAGGCCTGTTATGTAAGAGCAGGTCTTCGGAGTGTAACCGAGTTGTTTGTATTTGTGTAAGTAGGTCCACCTGAAGCCAACTGGTGCACTTTTGTGTTTTCAGAGCCTCTAATAATTGTTGTGGGTTTGAATCCCAGGGCACCACTGAAGAGGGAGGTACCGTCCCTACACACAAATCCCTGCTGGTGGCAGTCCACTGCTTCACTTGGTAAATGGGTTAAATACAGATAAAGAATTTCACACTGTGTGCTGTAGTGTGTTCATGCATGACTTTAAGGGGCCACTTTACTTGAAAAAATAACTTCTAATATGTTGACTGTCACAGCAATAGTAAATCATTTTGGGTGTTTGTGGACTAAAATAATTTTATTAGATTTCTGGAAGCCAGTTTTTTAGTATTGATGAATCGGGGGATTTTTTTTCAAATTTTTTAGTCTTTTCTAAGCAGGCTAATTACTCCACTTGCTGATTTTTCTGGTATATAATTTAGTAGCTGAGGATCAGAGGCTTTCATTTTCTACATTCCAGTGGGAACATGGCCATCCACACGTACCCACAGTGCCTTTCGCTCAGACGAGTATGGCATTTTCTGTTTAGCCTCCAAAACCATTTCGGTGAACTTTGTTGTTTTTTGAAAAGGCTGCGGCGTGTCGTCAGTCTGTCAGCTGTCTTGAACAATGATTAGGTTAATATGTCAACCAGTAACTCGGAGGGTTTTTGTTTGATGAACCAGTGTGGCTTCGGACTCCGGTGGTTTCCGCTGTTGTGTCATTTCCCTGGCAGTAGCTGCTACCAGATTGTCGCAGCGCTTCAGACCGTAATGGCCAGGCCAGACCGCGAACAAAAAGCGATCCGCTCTAACTGTCAAACGCTTGTGTTATTCATGTGACATGTGGCACTTCCTTTTAGTATTCACAGACGGAGAAAAAGAGAAGTTGCAGAGATAATGGCAACTGTGTCTTTTATTCAAACACATTATGCATTATGCATGTTTCTCATTTATTTAGGACTTAGGACAGTTCCCTTGTAAATTAGTTTTTAATGTGTTTATTCTGTTTAATGATCTTTTTAGTGATTTTTATTTTTGCATTTATTTGAGCGTTAATAGAGCAGGCCTCCCAGAAACATGCAAAGCGAATGCCAAATCTTGTTTCTGGACTTCACTAGCTCTGCTGAGTCGTTCTGCTCAGAGAGGAACTCTATGACTCCTCTGTATATTTGAGGGTTTGTGCCCAATCAGCCTCAACTTGGAATGAACCGTTATATTTTGCCAGGCGAAGGTGAAGGGCTGACATGAGAAAGATAAGCAAATATACCGAGGTGTGAAGGAAAAACACGTTGTGATGAAAGTCCTCTACACTTATAGCGTCATTAGTCAAGTGAACTAAACAGTCAAATCACTCAATACGCATGCTGCTTATTAGGGCTGCACAATATAACGCAAATTTACCGTCATCGCGATATCAAAATGCGCAATATCCATATCGCGAAAGACTGACTGAACTGCAACAAATGGTGTTTTTCCAAAACTCTTCACCCAGTGCCACAGAGAAGAGGGCAAAGAAATCACTGGGCAGTTTCTTTGCTACTGTTATAGATTTTGCTATTTTTTCTGGCTAAGAACTGACTATAATTAAAATTATGTTTACATTTATTTAAGATTAAAATTTTTTTTTTTTTAAATTCAGTTTTATTTTAAACATTGTTCAATGGTTCAAATGTTTTATGTGAGGCATTAAAATGCTCTGTTTAAGTCAATTCTTTAAAAAAACATGTTGGAATGGAAATATTACAATTCATTTTTTTATGCATAGACTAGTCAGATTCTGGAGTCTTTATCACCAACAAATCCAAAGCATTAACACTATAAAGGCTTTAAAAAAAAAAAAAAAAAGTTTTTACTCCCTTATCGCATGTGATATCGCCATCGCAACACTCAACATTATCGAATATCTTCCTAATATCATGCAGCCCTACTGCTTCTTTAGGAGAACTGGCCTCACATAGGCTTCTTTATTAAAAATGATTCAAAATAAGGTTACGATTTGGAATTCTTAAAGGGCTACACTAAACTGCAAGTGCAGCTGGTGTTCTGTGGTGATTTATGCTGCCTTGTTGAAAAATGCAACTGTGTTGCGAATTGACAGCAGAGTCTATCGATTCTAACTCTACCTGACAGGAATATTTGGAATATTTTATGTTTAAATAAGATTCACATAGCTTTTTACTGAAGAAGCAGACAGAATTGTTAAAGAAACGAAGTCTTCAGAGAGAACAATCAAGGTCAAGTACTACATTAGCTGAGACAACGAAGACAACAAATTAATTTATTACTCTAGAGCATTGACTGAAGACAACATGTAATACAAGTTGAAAGTAACAGAGCTTTTAAGATATTACTCCCCAATCCAAGGTAGCACAGATTTATGGCATTGAATTCCAAGACTGTGGAACCGCACATGTGCAGAAAGGCTCGCTAGCACTTCTTGATGGGTAACAAATATCAACACATCGCCATGACAGACAGACACGCTCAATTACTGCTCTTAAGGCCTTCACCGTTTACACAAATAGAAAAGTGTTTTTTGAGTCTCCCTCGTATTTTTGAGGACATTGAATCAAGTAGGTATTTACTGGCAGACAGTGTTTTAAATCTCATTTCTGGCTGGGGTCTCTACTGATACAAACACTGCTCCCAGTACATGCTGTAATGTCTAATTAAGAAGTGAACAAATTAAAGGATAATTATTGGGGGGCTAAAATCTAATCAAATGTCTAATTTCTTACCTTTATTTTGAGTGTGATTTAATTTTCTATAAATTAAGCGCCAAGCCATTTTTCTTTTTTTTTTTGCCAAGAACACCATTATATCTGTGAGGACTTGAGTGAAGTGAGCCAGACTGCCAACAGTAACTGTTATTACTTCTCAGTATAAGCAAATTAACATTTATGACACTGTTCAATATTTTAGAATATAAGTAGGATACATTGCAGCTCTTGCCATCTAGACTTTGCAGGTTGTTACAGATTTTGGCATAAAAACATGAAAAAGATAACCCTACTTTAGAGCTAAAGAATTTTGTGATGTACAAAGTGAAAGTGCAGTTTTTCTCTTTAGAAAGACTTTCGTGCTTTAAAGCTGACGTTGACAGAAGAATGTGAATCCTCTTGGTTTGCACAGTTAATAGGCTTATTGGTAACTGTATCTGTGGGAAAGTGTTTGCACTGAAGCCTACTTAGTAGGGATGCATTGATTTTTTTTTTCTTGGCCGATTCCGATTACCGATTTTTTTGTAAGTGTGATCAGCCGATACCGATTTTTCCCCAGGGCTGCTGCATGTAGTCGACAACATCGACACAAAAAAATGGGTTTCAACTTTTTTAATGTAACGTGGTAGTTACTTTCCCTGTTTACTGGTTACTTTTATAATAGTGAATACAAACAAGAATCAAATTTTCTTTAATATAAAGCTTTATTTTCATCAATTTTCTTTACAAATTTAAATGAATAAAATGTAATACATAAACAAATAAATAAATCCCCCAATAAAGCTCAATATAATGCAAATACAACTAAAGTTTAACATATGCTTTAAAATAATAAGGTGCAGTGAGTGAACAAACAATAACAAGGTACTTTTTTGTCTTAGCAACATATAGTGACAAAATGCCACTAATTGAACATTAATGGCGAGTTTATTTTAGTAAACAACAGCATTTATGTCTTGTCACCAGAAACTGTTTCATTTTTCATCAACCACATTTCCAGCCAAGCTTAAACAAGCGCTCACTCAACGCTTGTACATGGGGCAGAGAGGAAGGCTCTGGCAAGTGAAGCAAGTGCAAGGAAACAATCTTTGTTGATTTTCCAGTAAATCGATGCCTTTTCACTTCTGCTGCTTGGCATCTCAGAGAGGTACAACTTTTTCAGATTTCAGATGTTTTGAGTGTTCAGGCAAGCACCGATGTCTCTTTAGATGATGCACTTGTGACTAGACTGTTGATAGTTCCGCCTTGTGGAAAAACATCAGATTGCTGAACGTGCTTGAGTTCCACAGCTGTTGCAGTGGTGACACTCTGGTGTTCGACTGGGTAGTTGTGGGAAACCGTGAAATATTCGTTTAGTAATTTAAGTCATCTGAACCATCAGGACACTTAGGCTGCTTGTAATTTTCCTCCATTATCTGGTTCTCTAGGAGATCTGGTCCAGAGAGAGTGGGGAATTCACTCTGCTGTATCCTGAAGGCGTATTAATAAAGTGTGTACTTTTTTAATATTATTTAGCTGCCAGTTTAAAGGCTCTTGTCACTAACTGCCAATTACATTGCCAGCACAGACCTAATTTGTTACACCAAATAGGCTTATTTCACATAAGTGGTCTGTGAGCTAATTTGTTTTCTGTGGGAATGAGCAGAAATGAG
This sequence comes from Bathyaethiops greeni, assembly GCA_037974585.1. Classification (NCBI taxonomy): domain Eukaryota; kingdom Metazoa; phylum Chordata; class Actinopteri; order Characiformes; family Alestidae; genus Bathyaethiops; species Bathyaethiops greeni. The sequence continues at coordinate 9,121 of JBBPDD010326333.1, forward strand.
GCCTTAGTGGTTAATCAATAGTCTGAATGTGTTCTGAGGTGATGACACCTGATTGTTCATAAACCTTTCTGGATAAATTCTAGCAGCACTACCGTGTAGCTTCGGGTGTGGGTGTTGTAAGGGTAGGGGGATCATTGGATTTCTCATCATCTCTAATGACTTCAGAGCTGAAGCAGAATTGAGGATAATGTTGTGAATAAATTCAAATTACTACAGTAACAACAACAGTCCTTAAGTCTCTCCAGTAAAGGTGCTTGAGTCAGCAATCATTGTGTTTCCAAATTGTTTCCCTTTCTTTCTGTATTGTTTTTGTCTGCTCACTATTAAAATAATTGTACATTTTTAGTAATGCAGTAATACTAATATTGCTTTTTGTTCCTGTATTGTACACAATGTTAACTTTCATTGTGTGCATTTTAAAGCTGTTTGCTTCAATGATAGTTCAGCAGTCAGTTTTCGAAAGTCCTCATAACTGAGGATTTTACTGATGTTACAGTGACGATCCAGCATGTTTGTGTATTTAAGCCATGGGTGATTTCCAGAATAAAAAGCATTTTCAGTTCTGTGTCCATGGGCACGGGAGCGATGTTTCCATCACTTCACCATAAATAGTAGTGATGCTCCGATTGATCGGCCGATATTGGCTAAACAATTGCTTGATCGGCGAATCCCAAAAGCGCAATCAAAAAAGCCGATCACTTGACGTAAATTACTCGCACGACTTTTTCACACGTGCATGCACAGCGCACAGGTAAACAACAGCAGAGCGGAGCTTACCAGTGGCATCATGAGTTCTCCCATCTGGAAGTTTTTCAAAGTGTCCGCAAGCTATGATGACTTTCACCTTGAAAATTTTACCCTTACTCAGATTTACTCTTTCTCTCTGTCTGTCTCGGTCTCTCTCTCTCTCTCTGTTTCTCTCTCTGTCGCTCTCTATCTCTCGCGCTCCCCTCCCTCTCTCTCTCTCTCTCTCTCTCTCTCTCTCTCTCTCTCTCTCTCTCTCTCTCTCTCTCTCTCTCTCTCT
>JBBPDD010326351.1:0-10142 GCA_037974585.1 Bathyaethiops greeni
AGAGTGAAAAGTGACCAGAAGTATGTAAACAGAGTAATTAACAGAGTGACCAGTGGTATGTAAACAGTTACCAGGGTGGTATATAAATAGTGTAAACAGTTACCAGGGTGGTATATAAAGTGTAAAACAGTTACCAGGGTAGTATATATATACCAGCATGCTGCAGCAGGCTGCTTCTTCTTTTTATGGCATTGACAATTTTTCAGTGTATTACCGCCACTGCTGGACTGGTGCCGGTAATACAGTTCGGAAACAGCTTTAGCATAAAATGTCAATATCAGCCCGCTCCGGGGCTATAATGGTTCCAGCGCTCATTCCTGTATTGCAATTAATGTGTACAGAGTAATGATGAGATCCTGACACTTTTGTGTTTCCTGCAGGTATTCGTGTGGTAAGCAACGCTGGTGGGGTGAATCCCCTTGCATGTGCAGCTGCTATACGGGAGGTGGTGCAGAAAGCAGGGCTTAGCTTGAAAGTTGCAGTGGTAACTGGTGATGACTTAATGCCACAGGTGAGAAGGGTGTGGTCATCTTGTACAGGAAAACCTGTTCCCTGTATAGAAAAAATAATTGCTCCCAAATATATGATCTTGTATATTAATATTCTTATATAAACCTACCCAGCTCTATACAAACGAGAGCACAAACATGCAGATTGAATAAAACATTCATAGTTATTATTATGTATTTCATGTGTTGCCACATACCTCCCTGTATATGTGCACTTTATTGTTCCTGTAATTGATGAGGTAGCAAATTATTCTGAAACCTCTGTTCATCTGAGCAAAACATTTTTAATAGTTAAATCCTTCTATTTGTTGAAGTTCACAGGCTGAAGTGGTGTTATCTTTTTGCTATATCATCCACCTCTACTTAATTTTAGTTCTGATTAATTAATTGGATCCACAGAAACGATCAGTACAAATATAGTAGTTTTGTATTTGAATTTGCAACTAAGCGTTTTAATGTCAGTCCTTTGGGGTTTCTCGATCAGCACGTCTGCTAAATGCCATAAATGTTTTTCCTTGTGTCCTATGCTTTGAAATTTACTTAGAGCTACTTATGTTTTCAGTGTTATTTCATAAGCTGCTATTAATAATAAAAAAAAAGTTTTCATTGTTTTTTCTCTCTTTAGAAAGACTCATTGAGTATGCTGAGGATGGTTGATGCGGAAGAAAAGAAACAATTTCCAAAAACTGTACACAGTATGAATGCATATCTGGGGTAAGGGGAGTGTGAGGAGGTAAATGTGATTGATCATGACCTACCTGTGGGGGGTTGGGGGGTGGGTAGGGGGTGTTTATTACTGCTCAAAGACCCGTCCAGCACTGGTTGCTATTGACCCTGTTAAAATATACTGATATTATCTTTTTACTATAACGGTGCTACTTTTTTGTGCGATTGCATCATTAATCTAAAACTACTTTTTTATTGTTTTTTTATTTACTGTTTTATTATTATTATCAATACATTTTTTGTTGACCCTTTTTAGAACCACATCTCCTAATAGAGCTTTTGAAATATAAGCATAGCGCCAGCATCAAAACATCTGTCAATATCCGGGGTATTGCACCATTAATCGATCAGATGATTGGGGCCGAGCATTGATCATTTAAAAATTGATCATTTAAAGTCTTCTCCATAGTGAATGGGAGAGATTGAGGCCTTTCAACCCACATTTTAAAACTGGTGTGAGAGCTGGTTGTAAGATATGTATGGAAGCTAAGGATGGAACAAAAGTGAAGTGAACACACCAAAGCACAGCTCATAGTGTGGACTAGGCTTGTCACGATCAGTGTTTGGCACATACCTTTGAACTTGGGGGGAGAACAATGGGGTATGGTTTTGGGCTAATAACTCTGGCCTGGCCTGGGACAAGCGAGGGCTCGTTGAATAGGTCTCACAGAGATCTACCAGCTTGTCAAGTGTGGCATAGCTGGGTGCATGTCAAGGTTTGCCACCAGCCACGTTCGATAGGTCTAGGGGAGCTGCGGGTCTGTAAAATTTGTAAAATTTCACAGCGTTAGTTTTTTCCCAGACGAGCTACAGAGCAAAATGCTGTCATGTAAACATTGGGTCCTCCAGTGTACAGGGATGGTACCATGCCTTTAAAGTAAAGTGGTCCTTATGTGAAGGAACAAACATGGAGCAAAACGCACAGCACACACATAAAACTGACTTTGAGACACTGAACTCAATATACAGTGAATGTCAATATACAGTAAACCCCCACTTTAACACAGATCAGCAGTCACAGTTCGAGTCCATCATGGATTTTATTGAGAACCAAACTTTCCATATATTTATAAAGTTCATTTAAAAACAACAGAGTTGACCTAAAGTGCTGTACAGTCACGTAAACATACCAATATAAGCATATACATATCCATAGACATATATGCATATAAATATACATCCATACATACAAACATGAAAAACAAGAGACTTCAGCAAATCCCATTGAGGTAAAAGCCATAGAAAATGTGTTTTTAAACTAAATTTTAAAATGGGGAGAGAAGTCTGCCTAATATCTAAAGGTAACTTGTTCCAGACTTTAGGAGCCATTGTAGCAAATGATCCACTCTGAGCCTGTTTGCTGACAACTGTGCACTAACGTGGAAACTGCGCTTTTTTTTTTTGTTGCTTTTGTGACATCCGGGCCTCGTCTACAGTCAGCTGCAGTCCAGAATTTCTCCTGTCGAGCGCCTCGAGTGTTCTCGTGTTTTTCATTTGGTTCTTCTTAAAACCGTGTATTTTTATTACATTATATTAATTTATTACTGTATTTTACATTCTAGCACTGCAGGAGTTCAGTATAAACTGTACAGTATGAACAGGGTTTACCTTTACATTTTCTTTAAGGGTAATGTATTAAGCCGAGTTTGAAATGAAATTCAAGTGTTTTGGGTGCATATTTGGGTGCATAATTAGGGTTTACTCTATAAACATTTTAAGATTGAACACAGCATTGCAGTTTTTCACTATATGCGGGTGCTCTTGGAATGTAACCCTCTCAATAAGCAGGGATTAGATGTATAAAGATATATAAATGAAGAGAATAGATTTTTTTTTAAACTTTTTTGCATGTAAATCACTCCAAATGGTTTATAGAAACCATGCAGTCACACTAGGCATTTTCCCACGGAAGTGCATCTAGTTCTGTATATGCTCTCCTCTTTCCCCCAGAAGTTGGGGTGCACTGTGGTAGCCGCTCTGCTGGGGGATGGGGAATTCCCATCCCCCACCCTTTCACTGCTTTCTTTTAAGGCCACATTCAAAACTCTCCCCTCCCTTGCTGTGCTCCAGATTGTTTTCTTTTGCTGTTTTCCTTTTTGGGGTGTCTTTGTAAGACATCACTTACTAATTCTACTGACAAATTCATGGATAAGAGCTGACCCACATCTTGACTATTTCCCATGCTAGGCTTACAGAATCTGAGAACTAAAAGAATATATTTTCCTGGAGTCATGTTTTTAGTGTTATTCTCTGCTTTCTGCAGTGCTAGCCATATCAAGCGGTGCTTAGACCTTGGAGCTGATATTGTAGTGACTGGACGCTGTGTTGATAGTGCAGTAGTACTTGGACCCTTGATGCATTCAGTACGGTTTGTCATTATTATTCTTATAAGATCCTCTTGTGCAGTAATTGTTATACACAGCAACATAAATGTGCAACATATACAAAATGTGCAACATATACAATGAGTAAATAATTATTTACACTTTCTAAAGGTGCTATTGACATGAAATTCTCACTAGATTTTGGTAACAACCCATCCAGTCCACACATGCAAAGACATCAAACCATAGATGTCCATAAATTATGTGTAATAAAATGGATTTAAAAGTATTTAACACTTACTGAAATAGATTCTTAGATCAATAGACAATCGATTTTTATCAAGAATATTTCTGTACATTTTTCCATTCATCCTGTCTTCAATAATAGGAAGTTTTCCAGTGAAATCCATGATATTCCCACCTCCAAACTGACCTCAAAACATTGTGTGTATTATGGCATCCAAAGATTTAAATTTTGGTCTCGTCTGAACAGACTATATTCTCCCAGCATTTCACAGGCTTGTCTAAATGGGTTTCAGCAAACTTTAAACACACTCCAACATGATTTTTTTCTTCAGCAATGGAGTCTTGCGTAGTGAGCATGCATATAGGCCATGCCGGTTGAGTGCATTACTTAATGTTTTCTTTTAAACAATTGATCCAGCTTTCCACAAGTGGTCTTCGGCTCTTGGACAACTGTTCTGATAAACCTTTTCACTCCTCTGTCTGAAATCTTGCGGGGAGACCCTGGTCATGTCCCGTTTATGGTGAAATTATGTTCTTTCCACTTTCCACAGTTCTCCCTGGATCCTTAAGTGGTTTAGAAATACTTCTGTAACCAATGCCATCAGTATGTTTTGTAACAATAAGGTTGCAAAGGTTTTGAGAGAGCTCATTGATTTTACCCATCATGAGATGTTTCATTGTGTGACACCATGTCATCAGTTGGAACTGAAACAGCTGATATTAATTAAGTGGCAGGATAGCTTTCTAATTATTGAGAGATTTCAGCTGGTGTCATGACTCTCCAAGCTTTTCTGTATCTTCCTTTCTTCATGTATACACAAATAATGGACACATCTATTGTTTTTCTTCGCATGTGTGGATTTCGTCTCAATAGCACCTTTAGAAATATATTTACTTGCTGCTGAATACTTATTCTACCTGCTGTATATTTATTTTCAGTTTCAGTAGAGGAACCCATTTTCCAAATGCAAATAAATTTGACATTGAAGTTTTGTGCTTTATGTATGTATGTCTTTACAGTTTGGTTGGGAGAAGAGTGACTTTGACCTCCTGGCTGCTGGAAGGTACTGTTTCTACAATGTGTTTTTGTTTAGTGACCTAGGCCCTTAACTATGGATAAAGTAAAGATCAGGATAGATATACTGCAAGGCTAAGGAACAGTGAATAGTAACTGTTTGGATGATTGTGTCTGTATTGTGCAAGATGCCATATGAGACCACAAAGGAAGCTGATCGTTCTGGCTGAAGGTGCACATTGCACTCAAACAAATCGCTGGGTGGACAAGTAGGGGGACAAACAAATTATTTTTAAAAGTGGAATGGACACGTCCCCTCCCCCTAATATAATGGGTCCACCGCCCATGCCCAAGCCACAATTATAATCTGGAGGTAACAATAGAATAACACTCCTTCACATTATTTCTCCAGTATTGTAAGTGATAAACTGAGAGACCCAATTCGTCAGGGAGTTAGTGTGTAACAGGTATACGTACTGAGTTTGTGTCTGAGTGCTGATTGAGTGTGGCTAGTCCTTTTATCAGGAGTTCTACTGCATTGAGGTGATATTTCAGACCTAGGGCGCACTGCTGTGGGTCAGTGCTGTCCTAAACGGAACACTAACGTTTTGCACTTAGCGGAAATGACGGACTAGCATTTGCTCTCGATTCTCCAGCCGCCAGAATATCTGCCGGTTTTACCGCAATGTACATCAGTAAAATATCTTTATTAACGTTACTCACATTTATATGAACCAGCTTCCTCCGCTCTGACTTGTATTTCACTGTTTGCCTCGGTTTTCAGTATGAACGCACTACGCCCTAAAATCGTGGTTTCGAACACACTCCTAATGTTCTCCGACATAAGCGCCAGATTCCAGCGTTTTCAAAATGATACTGCCATTTTTACTGGCTTCCTTAATTCAGTTCAGTTCAATTCAAAAACTTAATTTGTCCCCGAAGGGCAATTTAAAAGGCATAGAGCAGCAGTGCCCACATATAACAGCACACACATATAACAGCAGGGAACAAGTTGTGATTAACAAGGGATGATATAATTAGATACTTCATAGCTAGCTCAGTACACATCTAGATCCCTGAATCAGCCTCGGTGCAAAATCTTTTAGTGAATACATTAATTTGTTCCATTTTAAAGCATTTTAAGAAGTAACACACTTCCCTTTTGTTTTAGCCTCGCAGGACACCTGATAGAATGTGGTGCTCAAGTCACAGGTGGCATTTTTACAGACTGGTACAAAGTTCCAGACTGGTAAGAGGTCAATGGCTGCTTTTCTGCAAATTTGATACTGGGATTAGATTATTATTTTTTTTTAAACATTAGATTTGGTTGTATTTTTAAATATATATTACATACACATTTTTTTTTCTGAAGGTATAACATGGGCTTCCCAGTGGTTGAATGTTTGGCGGATGGCTCATTTACACTATCCAAACCTCCCAAAACTGGCGGTCTGGTCTCATTTGGTACAGTGGCTGAGCAGTTGGTTTATGAAATTGGCGACCCCCGGTGTTACCTCTTACCTGATGTTTCTTGTGACTTCTCGCAGGTCACCATCACTGAGATACCAGGTAAGCCAAGTGTGTCACTTACTACATAAAATGACTATGGTTATACTTTGGTTACACTTTGATGCTCATACAAGTAAAAATCTGAATTCAGTAGTCCTTCCCTAAAAGCCTCAGTCAATGGCTTCATTAAGCGTGCAGTTTCAATTTCAGTTCATGTCAGAACAACCTGACATAAACTGAAATTGACTGTGTAGCCAGTTACTTAATATGTCTTTTAAATTTCAGGTGTGGATGGAGGAGCTGTCAAAATAGGTGGAGCAAAAGGATCACCTCCATCAGGTGACTATAAGGTAACTCTCCAAAATGAAAAACAGGCAAGTGAATGCAAACCAAAATAAAAAATAAAAGAATGGTTGTTTCTTAGACTGTGTTCACCAGGTTAGACTGGATAATTAAAAAAATATACATAAACACAAAAATAATTTTTACAGATTGAAAGTTGCAGTGGTGATGCAGTCATTTTTGGCCTGAAATCATTCATGCTTGTTGAATCACAGCAAATGACAACATTGCAGAACTAAAAGCTAAGTGAACTATTGTGAAACCCTAATATAGATGAGTTAGTTGAGCCTGAACCAGTTTTTTCAGTGCCGTGATGAGGCTGGAACCCGGATTGGAATTTTTCATGTGTGAATTTTTCACTGTTGGACCACAGTTTCTTTAATTTTTTTGTTGTAAGATGCCAGCCTTTCTATTACTTCTAAATGTTGAACGGTATATGTATTGGCTATATCAAGCAGCAGTTGTGGTGCAGTACAACTAGTTTGAATTTCTTATCTAATGACCACAATTTTATTGTTAAGAAATCCATAAAATCATTTCTACTATACGTTACAGGTGCTTGAGATTCTGTATCTCCCTTGTTTTTTATTTAAATGAATAGAAACTGGGAATTTTTGTTAGATGCAGCTGTAGATGCCATTACATTGTGAGTTTAGCTTAGTGTATTTAGAATTGAAGCAAATACAGATTTCAGTGTATTTCAAAGTGGGTATTAAAATTTTCAGCAGTTATTACTATCACTGTACTGTTAGGCAACAAAGAAATGGTGTCTCGTTTTTTATCTAGATTACTTGTATAAAGGAAAATAGTTTCAATGGAAGGTAAAACCTGTTTTCTGATTAAGTCTTAAGGCACTTTTGTGGATGGTTCCTTGCTTCTGCCTTTACCACATAGTCTTGATCATTTGAATCAAGATGGCGGCACGCTAGGACGCAGCAGCCACTCTGGGTCCAACACTTTGGTGCTATTGTGTGTTTTTTCTCAAGATTTCACACTGAAACTCACAAATGTGTGTATCTGAACAGCTGGTATACATGTTTATGACCACCAGACCCTGCTCCAGATAAGAGATAAGCGTGTAGCTTACCTCAGTGACGAGCTGCTGCTGCTACCCCGAGATCTCGACTTGCTGCGCGAACCTCAGACTGCGCTGCCTGATGCTGGTGGCCATGCAAAGAGGCACGGCAAGCGGTGCGCGAGAAAGCGGAAGCGGGGCAAGCGAGGAGGAGTCCATGTCAGGCTAAAGGTTAATGCTAGCCGTCCGGCAATACCATCCATTTTCCTCACCAACGTTCGCTCCCTGGACAATAAACTGGACCACATCCGACTTCAGCAAACCACCCAGCGTGAATTCAGAGACTGTTGTGCTAGTCTTAGCCACAAAGAAAGGGGAGGGGGGGCTTTGTGTTTACATTAACACGGACTGGTGCGTGAACGCTGTGCTGATCTCGAGTTACTGCTCACCACTGCTGGAGCTTATGTCTGTTAGATATAGGCCATATTATTTTCTGAGATAATTCACCAGTGTGCTCATAGTCGCAGTGTACATTCCACCCAGCGCTAACACAAACAACGCGCTTCCAGAACTGTATGGAGCCACCAGCCAGCTCCAAACTCTGGGAGCTGGGAGGATACCCATCAACTGTGGTTCTGAATGAAGAAAGGATCCAAGATAAACCACCAGTACCCAGTTAACTAGGTACTGGGTGCCAGAGCCACTGATGATCAGCCGCAAAGCATCTCAAAATGTACTCCTGTTGTTGATTGGCCCGCTCTGGCTGAATGTTCTTCTGAGGATTGGAACCAGATGAGAGACTGCAGGACGAATCAATCAAACTGCAGAAGGCCTTCCAGAATCTGACGGTGAATCGAAGCCCTCTGTCCGAGACCGTGTCCTTGGGGAACCCGTGCAATCGGACTATGTGTCCTAACAGAAGTTTAGCTGTGGTTTTAACACAGGGTCCAGCGAGGGCCACCAGGTGAACAGCCTTGGAGAAGCTGTCAAAGATGGTCAAGATTGTATTTTTGTTATCCGACTCCGGCAGGCTGATGACAAAGTCTAGCCCGATATGCGACCAAGGACGGCGGAAGACCAGTAAAGGTCCCCGAGAGTGTTGATTGGAGCTCTTGGCCCTGGTGCATGCTGCGCACGCCTGGACGAATCTCTTAACGTCTTTGGCCAATGCAGGCCACCAGAAGGCTTGTTGGAGGAGCGACAGTGATCTTTTCACTAAGGACTCGTGGAGAGCTTGCCGCAGCCCGGCAGCATCCTGTTTAAGACCCACAATCTCAGCAGCCTGCTGAAACACAGTCTCACACAACACAGCAAAGTTTGCTGGGTTCACAGATGTAGGCTCAGTCATTCTGTCACAATCTTGGCCACACTGTTAGCCCAGTGTAGCGTAGTGGATGAACCCAAACGCGGATAATTGCAAGAGAATTGGTAAACCACACTCTTTACTATGATAACACTCTCAGCTAGAAGTAGAGATTCCCACCGGGAATCTGTGTTCTCACACACACACAAAGTAAGCAAAGGGTCATAAGGACTAGAGTACTCCTGAGGTGAGGTGTTACTCTTGAGGAGAGGTGGGCTAGGGTCAAACAATGACAGCTCCTGAGCATTACCACTCAGTTATATACCGTGTGATGCGCATCATTTCCGGTTCCTCGTGCCCGTCACCTGACTGGTGTGTGTGTCATAAAGCAACAAACTCATCAGGTCTATTCCAGGCCTCTGGAAGACATGAATAGTCAAGATTTTATTGTGATTGTGAATATTTCATTTACAATAACAGTTTTGAGAGCGTGCATTCTGATTAGAATCTTTATATACTACTCACAATAAGTTAGGGACATCGTGAGAGACTTAGTGGATGTCACACAGTGTTTTTCACATTTTTGGGCTAGGGAGGCAATTGTATTGGGGTGATAAACACCTCATTTTGTGTTTTCCATGTAATGGTCTCATTGTGTACAGGTGTGCCTTATATTGGGGCCAATACCAAAAGACAGCTTTTTCAATGTGGCATCAGTTTCACCATTCTGTGGGTATAAAAAGCTGGTATTGTCAGTAAGTCATTCCAAGTTCATCATTCAAACAGCCATGAACACACGATGCCACTTAACGGACGAGCAGCGCCACCTGGCCATGGCGCGCCTTCGGGTCTGGAGCAGGCATTCAGATGTTGCTCGTGAACTTGGTGTGTCTCAAAGTGTCCTCAGTAGACTTGCATCAAGACACAGAACTGCTGGCAGAGTTCGTGACAGACCCAGGAGTGGAGCCCACGAGTGACAGACCGCAACGATGACTAGTACCTAAGGACCTACGCACTCAGACATTGTTATGCAGCTGCCACACAGCTGCAGCCCGTTTATGAGATGCGAGGGGTACTATAATAATAATAATAATAATACATTTTATTTATAATGCCCTTTTCATCACAGATCCCAAAGGGCTACAGGTTTCAC
>JBBPDD010326450.1:0-10138 GCA_037974585.1 Bathyaethiops greeni
ATCGAATCGAATCGCTGACATGATAATTGTAATCGAATCGAATCGTGAGACCAATGAAGGTTCACACCTCTATAACACATGTTGCTTAAAAGGTCCATAATGGCTATGATAAAAAGGTGTCAGAACACTGAAACCTATACACCACCAAAAACCTCTATAAAGGGTATTTGAGCATTAGAGCTGGACCATGTAACAGTGGAAGAAGGTTGCCTTGTCTTTTGAATCGCATTTTCTTTTATGTGGATGGCCAGAGTAAAACAGCAGACACTGTTCAGCTGGGAATCCCTGGGTCCTGAGTTTCATGTAGATGTTACAGTGTTATGCAAAAGTTTGGGCACCCCTGATAATTATCATGAATTAGCAATTTCAGTTAAATATATCATATAGCAGGCGGGCACACTAATATTTGAGAAGTGAAATGAAATTTATAAGATTTACAGAAAATGTGCAATAGTTACTTAAACAAAATTAGGCAGGTGCAAAAAAAAAATTGGGCACCCTTGTCGTTTCATTGATTTGAATACCTTTAGCACCCTAAACACTCCTCAAAATCTACTAAGGCATTCATGCAGAGGAACAAGTACAGCGTTCTGGAGCGGCCATCTCCGTCCCCGGACCTGAATATTATTGAAAATCTGTGGTGTGACTTAAAGCGGGCTGTCTGTGCTCGGAAACCATCAAACCTGACTGAACTGGAGATGTTTTGTAAAGAACAATGGTCCAAAATACCTTTAACCAGAATCCAGACTCTCATTGGAAGCTAGAGAAAGCGTTTAGAGGCTGTTATTTCTGCAAAAGGAGGATCTACTAAATATTGATGTAAGTTTTCTGTTGGGGTGTCCAGATTTATGCACCTGCCTAATATTGTTTAAGTAACTATTGCACACTTTCTGTAAATCCTATAAACTGCATTTCACTTCGCAAATATCAGTGTGTCTGTCTGCTATATGATATATTTAACTGAAATTGCTGATCCAAACAACCAATGATTTATAAAGAAGAATCATGATAATTTATCAGGGGTGCCCAAACTTTTGCATACCACTGTACTTTGACAAGTCCTACCTACCTGAACATTGTCTCTGACTCAGTATGCATCTTTATGGCTACGGTTTTCCGTAAGAGCAGTCTTTCAGCAGGATAGTGTACCCAGTTGCAAACATTGTTCAGGGATTGTTTGAGGAAAATTATTTCCAGGTTTGCTTTTCAATGTAGGTAGAGTTATTGACTGTTGCCCATCGGTGGCCCTCCAGGACTGGATAAGATGAACCTTTATTAGTCCTGCAAGTGGGAAATTTGCATTGCTATGGCAGAAAGTGGGCAGAAACAAAGAGCAGCAAAAACATAATCGTAAATTATATTTAAGAGGTCATAGTTTTGAATCCTACCTTCAGCAGATCATCACTGGGTCCCAAGACCCTTAACCCCAAGTTGCTCCAGGGAGAGACTGCCCCCTGTAGTTAGGGAATGAAACCACTTTGGATAACAACATCTGGTAAATGCCGTAAATGTACAATGAGGAAGATAAGTATTTGAACAACCTGCGAAGTTCTCCCACTTGTAAGGTGCATTCCCACTGTGAGAGACAGAACGTAAAAAAAAATCAGAAAATCACATTGTTTACTTGCTCCTTAATGGGCCAAACAGGCATTTTAAAGTCTTAAAATGAAAAATCAGCTCCCTATTAAAGTAAATCAGGTGAAATGTACCCATATCTTCCGGCACCACCAATAAGTGGCAGCCTGTTACGGCAGCTCCACATTGCCCACTTTCACACAGTATGTGACATGCCCACCAGAGACAATAAAACACTGGACTTACTCTATGCTAACAGGTATACAGTTCTTCACCTCTCCCTCCCCTGTGGAGATCATTTACAGTGAGAAACATAAGTATTTAAACACCCAGCGATTTTGCAAGTTCTCCCACTTATAAATCATAGAGGGGTCTGAAATTCACGCTGTGAGGGACAGAATGTAAAAAACAAATGCTGGAAATCACATTGTATGATTTGTAAAGAATGTATTTGTATTGCACTGCTGCACACAAGTATTTGCACACCTGAGAAAATCAGTGTTAATGTTTGGTGCAGAAGCCTTTGTTTGCAGTTACAGAGGTCAGACGTTTCTGTGGTTCTTGACCAGGTTTGCGCTGCAGCAGGGATTTTGGAGACTCCTCCACACAGATCTCCTCTAAATCTGTCCGGGTTCTGGGGCTGGCGCTGAGTAACTCCCTCAGCTCCCTCCAAATGTTTTCGATTGGATTTAGGTCTGGAGACTGGCAAGGCCACTCCTCTTACAGAGCCACTACTTGACTTCCTGGCTGCGTGCTTCGGGTCATTGTCATGTTGGAAGACCCAGCCACAGCCAACTCCTCCTCCTTTTTTCTTTCAAACACGGCGAGTGAAGTTTAGACAAAAAAGTTCTATTTTGGTCTCATCTGACTACATGACTTTCTCCCATGCCTGGACATGTTGTGACTTGAGCAGGGGAACCGTCCGTGCATTGCGTGATTTGAAACCATGATGGTGTTATGTTCTACCGACAGTGACCTTTGAAACTGTGGTCCCAGCTCTCTTCATGTCATTGATCAGCTCCTCTCATGTAGTTCTGGGCTGATTTTCATCAGTGATACCCCACGGGAGGAGATCTTGCATGGAGCCCCAGTCCGAGGGAGACTGACAGTCGTCTTTAGCCTCTTTCATTTACTGACAAATGCTCCAATAGTTTTTTACATAACTGCTTGGCAATTGCCCCATAGCCCTTTCCAGCCTTGTAGAGGTCGACAATTTTTGTTTTTGGACAGCTCTTTGGTCTTGCCCATGGTAGTACAACCCCTGGCAAAAAGTATGGAACCATCCCTCTCAGAAGATTCCCTAATTGTGTAGGGAAAAAAACAAGCACATACATGCCCCGAAACTATTTTCACTCAACAATTCAAACTTCTGGCTGTATAAACATTTAAAAAAACAAAGAAAGATAACTGTAGTCAATGACAACTGTTTTAAAGATCAAACAGAGGAAAAAAATATGGAAGCACCATGCACTTCGCATTTCTAAAAAATACACCTGTATCTGATTACAACTGCTGATTATTCTGCAGTTAAAAAAGAGTGTTTGCGCACACAGTGATGTGTTGAACCAAGATGATTGACATAACTCATGGCTCCAACATGAGAGATGTCAGTTGAAACAAAGGAGAGGATTATCAAACTTCTTGAAGTATGTAAATCTTCACGGAATGTTGCAAAAGATGTTGGTTGTTCTCAGTCAGCTGTGTCTAAAATCTGGACCAAGTACAAATCAAATGGAAAGGTTGTAAAAGGGAAGCGTACTGGTAGACCAAGAAAGACATCAAAGCGCCAAGACAGAAAACATAAAGCAATATGGCTTGAAAACCTTGTTAAAATACTTATGTGCGGCAGTGCAATACTGTTAAAGAAACTTCCCAAAAAGGGTCTTTAATAAACACTAATACAAGCAAGTTCACAACAAAACGTAATAAAGTAAAAAAACAATGATTTATTTCTTGCGGCAAGGAAACAAAATCACAACAGTTAGATAGAAGTCTAACAGAGGAGTTGTTCAAAGTAGTTTATATCTGTATCCTAAGGAAGTAATTACGTAACATCCTTGTTTGTGGTTAACTGTCAAAGAAAAAGCTACAATCAGTCTAATGTCAAACAGTGTGCTAATATAGAAGGGGAGGATTCCGTCTTCTCTGTTCCCAGACACTTCGAGCCGGGTCACCCCGCCCTTCTCACGTCTGGAGTTTCCTGTAAACAAAGATGGCAGGATCCCCCCGAACTCATTTCCTTCTGGGCATTCAAAGGTTGTTAGAGACACAAAAAGGCAGTGTGTTCTTCAGAGAAGAACATATAAGCTACTGCAAGTTGCATAGTGAACTTTCGTGTCCTTTACTTACTTAGAATTGTATAACTTGTTCGAAGTAAATCTAAGAACAAAATACACAGTTAATAATTACAATGGATACATGTGTGCTTGAACTCACTAATATATGTGAACTTATTAATGAATATAGGGTTTGAATATACATGAATAACATTTGAATATGTAGGAAACTTTAAGAATAATATTTCTTCAACAAATACAAATAAATTCTTTACAAATCAAAAAATGCGATTTCCAGATATTTTTTTTACGTTCTTGTCCCTCACAGTGGGAATGCACCTACAATGTGAATTTCAGGCCCCTCCATGGGAGAACTTGCAAAATCGCTGGGTGTTTAAATACTTATGTTCCTCACTCTAAATGATCTCCACAGGGGAGGGAGATGTGAAGAACTGTATACCTGTTATCATACAGTAAGTCCAGTGTTTTATTGTCTCTGCCCACTTTCACCCAGTATGTGACATGCCCCACCAATGTGGAGCTGCCGTAACAAGCTGCCACTCATTGGTGGTGCCGGAAGATATGGGTATCCCTGCTTTAAAGGGAGCATTTCACTTCATTTACTTAAGACTTTAAATTGCCTGCTTGGCCCATTAAGGACCAAGTAATGTTATTTATATGCTCATAATAAAAATGAATGTTCAGCACAACTTTTTGTACATGCTTTTATACGTGACTATGCAGTGTATCAAACATCAAAAACAACCTTATTTTGATGCATTTCATATTTTTAAAAAACATCTTTTGTTTGTTTTTGCCATATTGCTCATGCCTAATCAGACCGCTGATGAAGAGCTAGAGAAGTCACAAACAGTTGTGTCCAGTTAGTGTATACTGTTAACTGTATGAAAACCTGAACAGTGCAGCTGTACAAGCAAATGACTGGCTCTTGTCAGCAACTGTAAACATATTTAGTAGATGTCCCTAATTAAATAGACAATGTCTAGACAAGTTGGTGTATTTAACTTAGTGTACATAAAAGTATGGGTCTAGAGCTACTTTAACTCTCTTTGCATTTACAGAATTGAACGACTGGAATTTTTAGATGAAAAAGAACTGCTTCAGCAGCTTCTACAGCACTACAGCATCTGCTGGGCTGTGAGAGACGCTCTCTGTTTGGGTGAGGTTAATTTTACTGCCTTCATCAAAACAAAGTTAATTTTAAACTTAAATTATTTTTAATGCTCATTTATACTTGCAAGCATACATTTTTTTGTTTAGCTGTTGGAAATATCAATAACCCTTTTCACATTTTCCTAGGTCTTTCAGAAATTGGCTTTTGAGCATAACGTGGACATGGTTTGAAAGCTTCTTCTGTGTGCCAAGATCAGCATTAATCAGATGAAGTTATTTCAGCTCATTTTTCCTTTGTGATATTAATAAAAGATGATCACTGTATTTTTGTACTTTTTTCCTCTTGTTTTCCCTAGATCTCCCTTGTGTTTGGCAAGTACTCCTGTGAAACTGTAATCTGACTATTTTCAGTGTGTACCCTGCCATGAAATTATGATTTTAAGCAATGATTGTCACAAAACTACGGTGGCCGAGAAGGGCAAAACAAATTTACATTACAAAAACATTTACATTATAATTACAAATTTACATTACAATTACAAATTTACATTACAATTTCAAATTTACAAGATGTAAAACAATTTTACGAATCCGAAAACAAATTTACAAAAACCAAAACAAATTTACAAAAACCAAAACAAATTTACAAGATGCGAAACACTTTTACAAGTGGCAAATCTAACGGAAAGGGTAGGTCCTTCAACAGGAAGTGCTGCTCGGTGGCTTTCTGTGTCACTCAAAGTTTTTGGTGGTGCGAAAGTCCTACGTCCTACGGCAATAGTGCCTAGCAAAGCCCTGTGCCTTAATCGAGATTCTGCCTGCTCCAGTCCCTCTTGAACTCTGAACTTCCTGCCAGTCCTCACCACAATGCCTGCTAGCGCAACTCTGGAGTCATTAGATTCTCGGTAAACAAGTGCCTCTCTTGTACAAGAAACTCTGAATTCCTTTTCCAGGCTTCTGGAAGGAAGCTGGAGTTTGTTGCTCTTGCTGTACAGTGCTGCTCTAGTAAGACAGCGTGGCAGGCCCAGTCAACTTCGGAGGAAAGAACTGATCTTTCTTTTCAGGGTCTCCACAGTAGACATTGTCACCTTTGCAGGATGCCGTGTTGGTATAACCATGCCTTGAACCTCCTGGGAAGGCCATACTTGTCCACTGCAGACAACCAGGCTTCAAGCTTCTTGATGGTAGTTTGGACCGATGCTGTGTCTCTGAGATTTGGTTGGTTTAAAGCTCATCCTAGCCCAGCAGATGAGCTTTTCCAGGCCCTGAAGTATCATGTGGTGGTAACCGTCAGGTCAATCATAAAGTTGGATGTTATGCTCCCTGATGTCACTCTCGACCTGAAGTTCCCAAAGCAGTTCAGGATGACGTCTTTGAATTTGTCAGGTATGTGGTGATGGTCCAGGGTAATTTCCACCAGCTTGTGGGGAATTGACCCATATGCATTAGCTAGGTCCAGCCAAAGCACTGCCAGGTCCCCATTCCCCTCTCGTGCCTCCCTGATCAGCTGGGTGACCACTCCGGTATGTTCTAGGCAGCCAGAAACTCCGGGAATGCCGCCCTTCTGTACAGAAGTGTCAATATACTTGTTCTTTAAGACGAAGTCTATCATCCTTCTAGCAAGAATGCTAAAGACCTTCCCCTCCACACTGAGGAGTGAGATGAATCGGAACTGCTCCAGCCTGGTTGAGTTCTCCTCCTTAGGTATCCAGACACCCTCTGCAATTGTCCCCCTGCACCAAATCCACAGGGTTCTGAGGAGATTGGGGGATTATAGGGTACTCCACTGGGCCCTGGAGTGGAGATGGCTCTGGCTGCTGTTACCACCTCCTGGACTTCCTTCCAAGTGGGTTCTGAGATGTTAAACTCCACTGTAGGGGTTGGCGTGAACCTGAAGCGCTTGCTCTCTGTCTGGGTTTCTGGGGGTATTGTGCAGGAAGTTGTCCATCTCCTCCTGGGAACACTCAAGACGCTTCTGTCCTAACAACCGCTTAGTGAAACCAAAGGGGTTGGCTAAGAAGGAACTTCGTCTCCTGGCTCTCTCTATCCTCTGTCTCCTATGCCATTCTGCTCTTCGCAGGGTCTTGAGCTTCTGAGGGATTGTATGTCGGAGCTCCGCGAGAGGTGGCTTCTCCTCCTCATCTGCCACTTTGAACTGTTTTGCCATCATATGCAGCTCTTTTGTAGCTGGTGGACCTTGTCTGCCTTCCGGCTATTGGGGTAAGGGGGCTTACTGCACTTGGCCCCATCAACACCAAACCTTTTGGCCCCTAAACTTGTGACTATGGTGGCCAGGTACTTGAGTCAGTCCTCTGGAAGTCTCTACCCATATTAGTCATGGGAAGAGTTGCCTCAATAAAAATGATGGTTTGCCAAGAATTATTTATTTGCAATGAGCAAACCATCACCTGACTGGTTTAGATCTCTGGACTCCTCCATCTCTAAATTCATTTGAATGATTTTGGATGTACCATTCATTAGCTTAAACATCAAACGACACGTTTGCTTCAAAAGCACCAGTATCAGCTTTTCTATGACAGTCATTTTTAGAAACTCCCACCATGCTGAGTCTTCATTGACCCCATGCAAATGTTCTCCCATCTGGAACAACCCTGATATACTACTAAACAATAATATGATAAACTTCCCTGATTGGAGTTAAATATTTGGCTGAGGTAAACAACACTGCGTCATTACAATTGCCAGCATGGGGATGACTTCAGAGGGGTATTATTATTTGGTTTGTGACTGTTTGCCACAAAACGGAGTCAATTGGCATCAGACAAGGTTTAAAGAAGCAACGTTGGAGTTAGTTAGCATTAATGCTAATGCTAGCGCTAATGGTAACGCTAATGCTAACGTTCAGATATTAGATACAGAAAAGTAAAAAAAGCGAGTAGAGTTGCACCGAGCCGAGCTGGTAGCAGAGTCAGTGGAAACCCCCATAAGAAAGACTCAGAAAGCCCTTTCTAGAGAGAGTGCATCCACAAAGGGACAGAGTATTAAGCACAGAAGAGGCAAGAACCTTAGAGCACACACACTCCGCCTGAAAAGGCAGTAAAGTTTTCCAGTGATTATGGTTAAGATATGGGCTGCCAGTCTCTGTTTTAAAACACTATTTTGTTAAAGGACTCCAGAGAATGTTGTTCTTTCACGAGTTTTTAAAGCACTTGCTCTGAATGCACTTTGTACACCTTGATACTTGTTTTATGAGAGAAGATTTTTAATTGTATAATATTTCAGCTCTTACTTTTAGGCTATTCATGTGTGGGGCCAAGAAAAATATTTGATTTCAAATTATATATTATATTGTGCATTGTTTGAATGCTAAATATACATGTTCAAAGTTTTGTAACAGATTATTTTAATTAAAAAAAATATAAAAAAAATATTCTTATTAATTTATTACAAGATTCAAGATCTTGAATCTTGAAACTATTTTTTTGGGGGTTTTGGCCAAATGTTTCCCCGTTTTTGGTTTCGGTCTAAAAAAAATCCTTTTAGTGCATCACTAATTAGTATAATACAAAACCCTGCCTAGAGTGCACTACTATTGGGTGTTCAGGATGGGTTTTACAACTTCTAACAAATGCCACTATCAAGGCTCTAATCTTAATAGCAACCAATATAAAATATCGTTTGTTGGACAGTACTATTCTTGACACAGCTTTAGCTTTGCCTGCTCTGATCCTTTCCTGCTCATCCGTAATGCTTCCCCCTTCCAGCTCCATCACACCAACAAACAGGTAGGGATTTGAGGTGCAGGTGCATCACTGGAATGCAGGGGAGGTACATACATCACAACTTAGACACTCTCATTACTTACTCTCGTATGACACATATATATGGGCCTTGGGGTTGAGCACACTGAATGGCGTCCAGAGGGTGGTCTGTTCATTCAGCTTTACCTCTGGTGCTGCTGCCCACCTCTCAATTTTAAGTCGCACATAGACATTGAGATACACATTGTTGTTATTGAACATAAGCCTGTCACTTATGCTACACTAGTCTAAATTCTTTTTTCTCTTTTAACCAGTTGCTAAGACAGACTAGCTTGAGGGTTATCCTACATCTTCCTGTAAAGATGAATCCACCTAGTGGTCTTCTCGCGTCTGTCAGAGCCGAAAATAAGCCTGCAGTTGATCCTTAATCGGGTCAGCGCTCCTTAACTTCCTCCGGATCTGAGCCGCTCAGAGACGGGTCGGCTGAGTCATGAGTGAATTTATCGGTTAACTCCCGTCACACAGAGCCGGATCTGAACCGCTCAGAGACGGGTCGCCGAGTCATGAGTGAATTTATCGGTTAACTCCCGTCACACAGAGCCGGATCTGAACCGCTCAGAGACGGGTCGCCGAGTCATGAATGAATCCATCTGTTAACTTTCACCACAAAGCCGGCAGGTTTAATTTAACGCTACCTGAAACACCAGCACATGATAGATTACACGAGTTAACTTCCTTTCTAACAGAAAATATTCATAAATCGAGTCATAGCACTTCCCGATCTCGACCTTAGCCAAATGAGTGAATCTACCGGCGTACAGGCTACACCGCGGGGGAACAAGCGTAGCGCAAAGCACACGAGTTCCACAGACTCGTTCTTACACCGACATCGCTGTCAGTTTGGCAATAGTGACTCAAGTGACTCGCAGATCCGGATCACTTTACTGAGTGACTCAGAGGGAGTCGAATCCGAAAAAGGATCTGAGTATCCCAGCTCTACTAGCTTGCTGCAGTTCTACAAAGTGTAATGTCACATGTCTATACGCGTTAATTGCGTTAAAAATATTAACACGTTATTTTTTTCTGTGATTAATTCATCTAATTAACGCGTTAAATTCCCAGCCCTAATATATATTTATATAGATATATATATAATATTTTTTATCTAGATTAATTATTTTTTTTATCTAGATTAATCTCATTGTAATCTTGAGATTAATCTAGATTATTCTAGATTAAAATGCCCCCCCCAAAAATGATCCCAATGCCTGTTTTTATAGTGTAAAAATATAAATATGCCTCTAAATGTTCTCCCAGATCACTTTACTTTAATTTGGAACTCAGTATAATACATTACCCTTAAAGAACATGTAAATATAAACCCGAGGTTTAAATACGGAAAAGTCAGGAACGAGAGAGAGTAAGAGAGAG
>JBBPDD010326481.1:0-10136 GCA_037974585.1 Bathyaethiops greeni
TTTGGCTTTGGTGGACGATAAATGAGAAGGAACAGCAACGGTGAAGGAGGCTTGCATTTAAATGCAAGGCATTCAAATGAAGAAAGTTCAGGTAGTGGTAAAATAGATAACTCCAGATCGCTGCGATGGATGACTGCCATTCCGCCGCCACGTCCTGTACTGCCAGCTTTCTGGAGATAAATATATCCTGGAGGACAACTCTCATTCAGGGAGGAATAAACATCTGGTTGATACCAGGTTTCTGTGATACACATAAAGTCCAGATATTTGTCCAATATATGATCGTGCAGAAGGCAGGCTTTATTTGTGATAGATTGAGCATTTAATAGTTCAATTTTGCTGCTGCATGATGTAGCAACTCTTTATATTGGTCGTAGCAGACTGAAATCCACTCCACGTTTTCCATCTGGCTGCCGGAGAGATGTTGCCATAGAGACGCCCCAGCTACTTATCCCGTAGGGGCCGCTGCTCTGATGACGTGTATGAGGCGCGACAGCGTGTGTGGGCGACCAGAGAGCCGGGATGGTGGAGTTTGTGTGTGAGTAGAGGAACTGTAAATGTCTAATTATACATTTTTATACCTATGTCAATATCTGAGATTGTAGATAACATCCTGTAAACCTTGTCCATATCTATTGCATATTTATAATTAGTGTAGCAACCTGTTAAATCTACTTCTTCCAGATTATAGTTAATACAAACTGTACATTATGTTCATATCTGTAATTATTATCCAGTTTCTACTTGTACATATAACCTTACATGCACTTCAAACTTATACCTTTATCCTGTAATTGCTGCTTATTGCACTTCTGGTTAGACCTAAACTGCATTTCGTTGCCTTGTACTTATGCATGTGAAATGACAATAAAGTTGAATCTAATCTAATCTAATCTAGATCAGCCAACCTGTCTTCTGCTCTGATCCTCCTCGATCTCTTTGCTGCTTTTGACAAAGTCAACCACCAGATTCTCCTCACCACTCTCTCCAACCTTGGTATCTCAGGCACAACCTGGCAATGGTTCGCATCCTACCTTGTTGCCCGTACCAGGTAGTATGGCAAGGCACCCAGTCTGCTCCACGTAGACTGTCCACTTTTCTCTTTATACTGGTTCTCTTGGGGATGTAATAGCGTCACATGGTTTTTCTTATCACTTCTACGCTGATGATAGAGAACATATTATTTTTTCCCCTTCCAACGACAACCAGGCCTCAACCCGCATCTTGGACTGTCTGGCCAACATGTCCTCATGGATGGCGGCCCACTACCTCAAGCTGAATCCCAGCAAGGCCGAGCTCCTCTTCATCACAGGGAGTCCTTCACTGAGCCATAGCCTCATCATTTCTTTTGGGAACTCGGTTATCGTCCCTTCTAAGTAGGTAAGCAATCTTGGTGTTATGCTAGATGAAGATGTCTTTCTTGCCGCAGGTTGACCATATCTCTAAAACATGCAGATACCTTCTCTACAACATCAGAAGAATCCAACCCTTCTTCACCACAAAAGCCACACAGA
Organism: Bathyaethiops greeni; assembly: GCA_037974585.1. NCBI lineage: Eukaryota > Metazoa > Chordata > Actinopteri > Characiformes > Alestidae > Bathyaethiops > Bathyaethiops greeni. The sequence goes on from JBBPDD010326481.1 coordinate 1,515, forward strand.
TTCTCATTGAATCCCTGGTTACAAGTGGACTACTGCAACTCTCTACTGGCTGACTTCCAATGAAGAGAACCAAAAACGGACTTGCACCCCCATACATAACAACATTGATCAAATAATGTGTCACTTCTCGTCCTCTCAGGGCTTCAAGCACAGCTCATTTCGAGCCTCTGCTGCTCAAAGAAGAGGGAAACATGCGTCAAGACTCTTCTCAGTCTTGGTGCCCCAGTGGTGTAATGAACTCCCTCTTTCGATCAGATCTGCGGAATCCTTCGCTGTCTTCAAGCGCCACCTGAAGACCCACCTTTTCAAAGAGCACCTCGGTGACTAATAAATAGATAAATACATCTATTTCTCTATGGCTTATGTTGGGGTATTGTTTGGCAGGTGTTGGTTAGGTATTTTTTGACGGATTTTGTATAGGTGCACCGAATGTGCAGTATCTTGTTGAATAGTTGACGTGGATTTAAGCTGTTTACAGATTTAAGAAACAGTTATGGACTACTTGAGCACTGATTGTCACAGTCAAGCAGATGAACTGTTGAGCACTGGACAGTTTCCACCTGCGACCACCTGGAGGCGCACTGACCCCATGGACTCCTTTCTTGTACAGACTTTCCATCCACCTCTTTATAGTTATTGTTGATCACCTGTCTTACCTGTCTCTCATTTCTAATTAACTCTGTCTCCCCATTGGTCCCTAGCCAGTATTTATAGTTTCCTTCTTCCTTCGTTCAGCACGTCAGCATACCCTCACGTTGGGCTTCCTACCCTGGTCTGTAGTGTTTCAAGTGGCAAATTAAACTCATCAGTGTTTGGAAGTAAGGTGTCCTCCTTCCAAACATATTACCGACCGGACCACAGCGTGACAGAATGCTGACGTCAGAGAGTACCACTAGACCTATCTCCCGTAATTCCCTTCAGCTGGACTACGGCAGCACGGACGAGGATTACGGCGAGGAAGAGTGGGGCGAGAGCTCTGGGGTTCGAAGTGGGAACTTCGACTGGCATGGGTACGTCTTCCTCCCAGCCTTCCTCCCAGGTCTTACCTGGCGTCCCATGGACCTCCCAGCATTCCCGCTTACCTTAGCGACGAGGAGTTCACGTATTGCTGGAGTGGACTACCAGGAGACCGACCGGTGAGGATTGCTTACAGAGACCTTTTCGGGGGGGAATCCACATCACTGGAGAAACCTCGGAACCGGAGAAGGAGAAAGAAATGAGGGAGGGCAAATCGGCCGAGCTCCACTTCCTCAACGACGGCTCCTACTTGACTTGACCGACACTCCTCACCTCCAGCTCCCGACCTCCTCTCATCGCCGCCGACTTCACCTTGTCTCACCTCGCCGGCTTCACCTCGTATCCCCTCGCCACCGGCTTTACCTCGTCTCTGCTCGACGCTGGCTTCACCTTGTCTCTCCTCGACGCCGGCTTCACCTCGTCTCTCCTCGACGCCGGCTTCACCTCGTCTCTCCTCGACGCCGGCTTCACCTCGTCTCTCCTCGACGTCGGCTTCATCTCGTCTCTTCTTGCTGCAGACTGCTGCAGGTTCTTCGCCGGCACTCTCCACGCTATCTACGGCTGCTGCGCGTTCTTCGCTGGGCGCGCTCCTCTTCGGCGTCCTCCAGCCAGTCATCGCCAGCAGAGAGCGTTTTCAAGCCAACGGCCGCTTCAGGACCCTCTCAACCAGATACCGAGGAGAGCTTTCTACAGCCGGTGAATGTCTCACGTGCTCTCCAGACCCATTCCAGTGCCATGTACCCTCCGGTCCATGACAGGGGCACGTGTCTGTCAACCCGCGATCACATCGAGCTTTGTTCCACCAGTGCCCGCTAAACGTGTCTCTCTCACAAACCTTGTCGGCCAGGCTTGCCTCTCAGCCAGTCTAGTTGGCCTCTCACTCCCTCAATCTCCACTCACTCCAGCTCCGTTCGTTCCAGTCTCACACATTTCAGTGCCACTAGCTCCATCCCTTTTCTCCATATGTTCCAGCTCCACACACTCTAGCTCCTCTCAGTCCAGCTCCCCACTTTCCAGCTCCACATATTCCAACTCCATTTAGTCCAGCTCCACACATTTCAGCTTCACACACTCCAGTTCCACCTAGTCCAGCTCCACACATTCCAGCTTCACACACTCCAGTTCCACTGAGTCCAGTTCCCCACTTTCCAGTTCCACATGTTCCAGCTCCACACACTCTAGCTCTTCTCAGTCCAGCTCCCCACTTTCCAGCTCCACATGTTCCAACTCCACACACTCTAGCTTCACTCAGTCCAGCTCCCCACTATCCAGCTCCACATGTTCCAACTCCATTTAGTCCAGCTCCACACATTTCAGCTTCACACACTCCAGTTCCACTCAGTCCAGTTCCATTTAGTCCAGCTCCACACACTCCAGTTCCACTCAGTTCAGTTCCCCACTTTCCAGCTCCACATGTTCCAGCTCCACACACTCTAGCTCCTCTCAGTCCAGCTCCCCACTTTCCAGCTCCACACATTTCAACCAGTTACGACTGTTACATCCCCTGGCATGTAGAAGTGTGCCTAGTCCTGTTCTGCTGTTTTTCTTCTCACTCTATTGCTCTTAGTGCCCTAGAGAGATGACGGATTGGCCCGGAGACACGCCAATCAATATATACTTGTATATAATTGTAAATATATCTTTGTAAATATTCACTTATTCACTGATTGTGTTCATTCCTTTCTTGTACCGGCGGTTTATGGTTTGGTCGCATCCACACATCTTAACTAACAATAATCTGGACCCAGGAAATTCAAAAGTAAAATTTTTGGGTCTCGTCCAGGATTTTATTAATAATAATTGATAAATCATTAATCGGGAACTCAATTTAGCACTACAATTTTTAACCACAATTTATTTAGTGGGAGCGACCTTTAGCTACGATAAAGTCAAAGTTTTCTGTTCAGGGTTTTTATAGATGATCCATCTGAGGAGGCGCTGTCAGTGTGAGGGAAGGGGAGGACACCGGGCTGCGAGGAAACAGGTGGTTTTAATGGGGAAAACGAAAAAGTAGAAAATACAAGTACACTCCGTCTCTGGCGAGGACGCGGGGCTGGGCGGTCCGGGCACGCATGGTGGAAATCCTCCACGAGCTCCCGGCTGAGAACGTCGCGCGCCGGAACCCAGCTCCGCTCCTCGGGGCCGTAACCCTCCCAATCGACCGGGTACTCCAACCTACCACCACGTCGACGCGAGTCGAGGAGTGAGCGCACTCGGTGGGCTGGGGTACCATCAATGGTCAGTGCCTCAGGGGGCATGACGGCCGCTTCGTGTAACGGACCAAGATGGACGGGCTTCAGGAGGGAAACGTGAAACACAGGATGGATTCTCATGTCCGGAGAATTTAAAAGACTTAAAAGACACAGGGTTAATTTTCTTCAGGACTAGAAACGGACCAGAAAAACGGGGAGACAATTTACGACACGGGAGGTTAGAGGGGAGATCTTTGGTGGACAGCCAGACCCGATCACCCTCCCTGATGGGAGGCACCTCTCTCCGGCGACGGTCGGCGCGGTCTTTAAACCGGCGCACTGCTTGCTGGATGGTGGTGTGTGCATCCTCTCACACTCCCTCTGCCCTACGGAACCAGTCGTCCGCCCCTGGAGCCTCAGAGGGGCCCTGGTCCCAAAGGCAGAGAGGAGGCTGACGCCCGAGCACACACTGGAAAGGGGTCAGGCCGGTGGCGGAGTGGCGTAGGGAGTTCTGGGCGTAATTCGCCCAGGTCTGATGCTCAACCCAGTCATGCTGCCGGCTATGGCAAGAGGTATCGGCCGAGCTCTTGAATGGTCCGCTCTGCCTGACCATTAGACTAGGGGTGATACCCGGAGGTCAGGCTGACCGCTACCCCCAAGTGCCCCATAAAAGCCTTCCAGACTCGGGACGTGAACTGGGGGCCGCGGTCGGACACGATGTCCTCCGGGATGCCATAGTACCGGAACACAGACTGGAATAGGACGTCTGCAACCTGGCGAGCAGAGGGGAGAGAACGAAACGGGATGAAACGGCAGCCCTTTGAAAAATGGTCCACCACAACCAACACCGTAGTGTACCCTTTCCATGCCGGAAGATCCGTGACGAAGTCCACCGCCAGGTGGGACCACAGTCTCTCAGGCACCGGTAGGGGCATTCATTTACCGACTGGCAGGGAACGAGGACTCTTTGTAGTGGCACAGATGGAACACGAAAGAACCGTGTGGCACACGTCTCTGGCGAAAGAGGGCCACCAGTACTTTCGTGTCACGACCTCCAGAGTTCTCGTTACGCCTGGGTGACCGGTGGCTGGGGTTACGTGAGCCCACTCCACTACCCTCGGTCGCAGCGCCTCAGGAACGTACGACCGATCCGCTGGGCACTCGGGGGGGATGATTTCCCCCTCGCGCTCCATTGCGATCTCGCCCCGCCTCCTTCTCGGTCCCGTATTGATGTGACAAGGCGTCAGCCTTCCCATTAAGCTTACCCGGACGATACGAGAGCTGAAAGTTAAACCTGGCAAAGAAAAGAGCCCACCGTGCCTGCCTAGGATTTAACCTCTTGGCTCGTCGCACGTGTTCCAGGTTGCGGTGGTCCGTATACACTACAAAGGGCTGCCGCGCCCCCTCTAACAGGTGACACCACTCCTCCAGGGCCTCCTTCACCGCAAGCAGCTCGCGGTTGCCGACGTCGTAATTCCTCTCCGTCTCCCTTCTAGACGCCCCCAGCTGCATAGGCTCGGGGGCAGACTCTCCAGGGGCAGGGCCCGCGGCTGCGGCTGACATGCGGCATGGCTGGAGATCCCTCTGTGGAGGGGAAGGACGTGGTGCGTTCCGCATGGTGCCCGTTTTCTCTCGCAGGTGGAGGTCCAAAGAGATCGCCAAGGCAATGACTTCATCCAGGCCCATGTCGGCGTCCCGGCAGGCCAATTCTCTTTGGATCTCACCGTTCAAGCCCTCACGGAAAGCTGTCAGGAGGGCTTCGTTGTTCCACTCGCTATTTGCGGCGAGAATGTGGAAATCAAGGGCATATTCGCATACCGTGCGTGCACCTTGGCACAGTCGCCACAGCCGAGGTCCGCTCTTTCGACCCTGCCCCGGGTGATTGAACACCATCTGAAAGACACGGGTGAAGCCTGCGCAGTCAGTGACATCCACGCCTCCGGTCATCCAGACGGATGTGGCCCAGTCCTGAGCCCGCCCCGTGAGTCTTTGGACCATCATGGAGACCTTTTGGGGATCTGTGAGCCCAGGATTCTCTGCGAAGAACAGATCACACGCGAGAAGAAGTTCTTGCACCCGCTGGGATCCCCCCATACCGCTCCGGGGGCTAGGAATGGCTTGCGATCACGGCTTGAGGTGGTACAGGCGGGAAAGCCTGCTGATGGAATGGTGGAGGCTGCGTTGGTGGCTGGCAAGCTGGGGACGCCTGGTCTCCAGGCAGGGGTACTGAAGCCGGGTCCATGTTGGGATGGGGTTGGTGTCAGTATTCTGTCAGTGTGAGGGAAGGGGAGGACACCGGGCTGCGAGGAAACAGGAGGTTTTAATGGGGAAAGTGAAAAAGCAGAAAAACACAAGTACACTCCGTCTCTTCAGGCAAAACAGAAAAATACAAAACGAAAAACCAAAACCAGGAGACGGCAGGACTCGCGCTCTCAATACTAATGCCACTAGAGGTATGCACACAGGCAGAAAAAACGTGAACTCGGGGGAAGAACTCAAAGGGTAGTCTCACGGCTTCAGAGCCAGCTTCATAACGGGGGAGCGCGAGCCTGGAAAAAAAACAAGAGAAGAAAACCATTAATCGGGGCCACAAAAAGGCAGGACCAAAGCAGGGAGACAAGCACATGAATCTAACAAATACTGACACAAAGACTCAAGGCCAGGCTGGGCTATAAATAATGCATAGGAAGGGACAACAGGTGAGACAGTGATTGACGGGACGAGGCGCAGGTGTGACGCATGGAGACGGGGAGTAGTACAAATCAAACACAAAGACTTAGAAGGGAGGAAGGGAGAAATGGGGGAGATTGGGATAAGGACGGACAGGGCACAGAGACAGATTTAAACAGTATGAATGGAAAAACTAATATTCTGGGGATGGGGAACGGTTTCTATGAGGGGGAGGCGAGGCGACCGTAACAGGCGCTGAATATCTGTAGGAAGGATGATCTTCTGTTGTTGGCATCTCATTTCGAAGTCTCGGTTGGGAGGTCCAAAAGAAAACAGCAAATTAGAGTAGCGGTGTTAGAACGGCTACTAGAAGTGGGTGTATTGAGTCGTATGGAGATTACTGACTCTGCTGGTTTGGTGGCTGCTGACGCTCTTGAGGAGGAAGTGCCTCCTGTAGAGCTGAGTGTGGGTATGGGAGATGAGACCGAGGTCGCTCCACCCGCTCCTGGTCTTTCCCCGTTCCGTCCCTTCTCTCCTCAAAGTGTGTGCTCCATGGAGTCGGAAAGCGCCTGACTTAAGGTTCGTCTAGCACGAATTCAGGCGGAGGCCCATGAGAAAGAGCAAGTACGCGAACATAACTTTCGCCTTGCTATGAGGAAGATGGAGGTGGACGCAGACAAGGAAGTCAGGCTCAGAAAGCTTGAATTGGAGGCGGAGAAGTCTGCTGGACTATTACCTAGGAGAGAGGACCAGACCACAGACTCAGGTAACTTAAATATGTCACCTACTGGAACTAAATCCAAATTCGATATCTCTAAAAAAGCTATCACTGTGCTGCCTCCATTCCGGGAATCCGAAGTAGACGCATATTTTTTGGCTTTCAAGCGTATTACACTAGCGTTGGGTTGGCCATGGGAGATGTGGGCTTTACAGTGTAAGCTATCAGGAAAGGCGCAGAAAGTATGTGCTGCTTTGTCCATGGAGGACGGATTAGACTATGATAGGGTTAAGGAAGCCATTCTACAAGCTTATGAACTTGTCCAGGAGGCTTATAGACAGAGGTTTAGAGAGTATCAGAAGTCAGCCACACAATCATATGTGGATTTTGCTAGAGAGAAGAGCATATTATTTAATAAGTGGGTCACTGCGTGTAAAGTGCGTGAGTTTAGCTCCCTTCGTGATTTAGTCCTATTAGAAGAGTTCAAACGGCGTTTGCCAGACTGGGTTGTGACCTATTTAAATGAACAGAAGGTGGAATCCCTCAGTAAAGCCGCTGTGATGGCAGAGTAATTCACCTTAACACATAAGGTAGTCTTCACTGGATCACCAGTGTCGAGACCTCCGACTATTGCTCACTCGCCACGAGTAAGGATTCAGAACTCATAAAATCGCCACCTCGTGAAAATCGTTTGTGTTTCTATTGTCATAAGCTCCGACATCTGATAGCAGACTGTCCTACGTTGCAACCAAAAACGGACCGTCAGAGAGTTGAGTTTCCCAACCAGCAGTAGTGGGATTGGTTTCGTTTTCATCCGAATTGAAGCAAAACACAGAAGGTCATAACACATATAAACCATTTACTTTTGTTGGTACTGTGTCTATTCCGGGTGCTCTGGAGAAAGAAATAACTATTTTGAGAGAGACACGGTCTCTCAGACAGTCTTGGTTTAGGGTATCAACAGGGGTTTAATCAGAATTCCCTTAAGTCGTGTTCATTTGAAGTCAGAATTAGTGTCTGGAACCGCTTGTAAGGGTTTGTGTGACTGTTTGCCTGTTGAGGGGGTGGACATGATCTTGGGGAACGATTTGGCGGGTGAAAATGTAACACCGGTAAACAAGACACCGTTACTTAAGGGTTCAGACCATTCTCCGAACGTGAGGACACAGAGAAAGCCTATGTTATGTCCCGTGTGTGCTGTTACGCACGCCTGAGCTAGAAAGCGGTTCAGAGAACACTCTGGAGAGGCTGATGCTCTGTCACGTGCGGTTTAGTTTTTTTTTTGTTTTTGCTTGTTTGTGTTGCTTACTTTATCTTAAAGATAAAGATTTTATGGAAGGGGGTGTTACATCCCCTGGCATGTAGAAGTGTGCCTAGTCCTGTTCTGCTGTTTTTCTTCTCACTCTATTGCTCTTAGTGCCCTGGAGAGATGACGGATTGGCCCGGAGACACGCCAATCAAGTGACACGTCAAAGGCTGATTGGTCGCCTACCGAGAAACGCCATTGGACGCATTCACCGAAAGACCCATCCTTTTCCCTTGAAAAGAAGCCGGGAGAGAAGCAGACGTGTGGTGGTGTGGAGACTTGAGAGTTGTGTTTGGAGTGTTTTTGGAGAGCTTAGCTTTGTGATTTTGTGAATTCTGTGATTTAGTGTTACCTGTTTTGTTATCACTGCATGGGCTGTGGGCAGACACCACTTGGGGGTTTTTGCATTAGAGTAGTTCTGTGTTAGGTAGGTGTAGGGTTTTGTTATTTACTTTTCTTGGGTATTGTCTTTGGTACCACGTAAGTGTTAACCTTGTGTAGTCATATAAATACTCGGGTGTATAGTGTTTCTGTATATATACTTGTATATAATTGTAAATATATCTTTGTAAATATTCACTTCTGATTGTGTTCATTCCTTTCTTGTACCGGCGGTTTATGGTTTGGTCGCATCCACACATCTTAACCCTTTTGCGCAGATAGGAAATCCAGCTTCATTTGGAGCGATTTGTACTTGCATCATTTAAGATTCATTATCT
>JBBPDD010326504.1:0-10136 GCA_037974585.1 Bathyaethiops greeni
CCGCCACTGCATCGATGCAGAATCACCCACGTCTGCATCGCGATGCATCGATTATGAGATTAATTTCAACACCCCTACTGGTTTCTATAAACTTTTGAACGTTTACTGTAGTTTGACTTGGTAGCTGTCAGTTTTACCATCTGGGACATAACTGTGGAACCAAGCCACCATTAACTGTACAAGATATCACACTTGCAGCAAATTTAGACACAGCTGCAGCTTTAATCCAGAACTGAGTGACAAATCTGTCACACTCAAACTTAATTTTAACCTCGCATGAGTCACCTGAACGACACCAAATAAATCTCTAACCATAATAAAACCCCCTCTCTAGGGTTTCTGGATGACATTTCACTGACTGTGTTGAGCTTTGAGAGTTGCTTAATCAGGGTTAAAGGTAATCCAGCCTGCAATTTAATCCATATCATCCCCACCCACTGCTCATTGGGAAACATTCCTGCAGAAGAGACGTGCAAGACGTAAACAGGGCACAGTGCCGAGCTGGAGAAAATGAGCAAGATGGGAAAACAGGGGAGAAGTACAATCATTCCTCACCAACTGTATTGCTACAGACACAGTGTTGCTCAAATTATGTCCATTCTTGCTCAAACATTTTAAACTGGACAGTAGGACATGCTTAATATGGACTGAGAGAAAGATGACCCACCACCTCACGGAACATATTTCTACACTATATCATATACATATATACAATGTGTGTTTTTTATATATAGGTATCTTATGTGCATATAGATAGATATTACAGATGTGTATATGTATGAGCACAAACAAGTGTTTCTCTCAATCTATCTATTCGTAGTACATGCACACACTGACAATCCCAGTCTGAACTACAATTTAAGACTTTAAATAATTAATCAAATCATTTATTCATGCCACCAGAAAAACTGAGTTTTCTTGCCGAGTTTAGATATTTCTACCCAATGTTAATTTACCAGATCCACTACACACCTAACAGAGCCTGAACAGACTGTGGTGTGTTTTAATGTTTTCCATCATGAAGGAGTTTTACAGCTGCAGGTGTAAAGTCTGACTGTTTTACTGACTGTCTGGTGACTCCAAAGCATGTGATCTCCTCAGGACCAGCAACACTTCCTATTTTCCAAGTTCATAAATGTTTTTTAATTTGTTTACACCATTAATATTGGGTCTTACCCTCATTATCGTATACGCTGACATAGGAGATGCCCACCGCCATGCACCAGACCACCAGATTGGCCATGTCGGTGTACTGCTGCTCCTCCTCGGCCACCAGCAAACCAACATGGACCGGCAGCTTTTCCAGGGTCTTCGCGTCCACTCCGGGACGAACCCGACGGGGTTTGGGTGTTCTCCTCTGCCCCAACGCCTCGGGCAGCAACAGGAGCGCGGCCCCGGCCCTCCTGCCCAACCGGGCCCCGCGCCTCCAGACCCGGCCCCGGAGCCAGGCGGCGCCCGCTCTTTGGAGCTGCAGCAGACACAGCAGGAGCCGCCACACCAACTCGTACAGCAATGCCATGGGGAACGAGTCTCTAAACCGTGCGTCCGTCGCTCCGCATGCTGAGCTCTCCGGATCCGAAACCACCCCGAAAGATGACTAGATCAGTGCCAGCGCTGCAGGCTGCAGGCCGCCATGTCTGCTCCACTCTGAACCCACTGTCTGACATGGAGCTCTCTGATTGGATCAAACCGGCCACAGATGGTGAAGTAAAAAGAGAGGGTTCACTCAGAGCACCCAGTTTTTAAGAAGAACATAAAGAGATTACTGTATTAACTGGCCACAGACACGGAGAGAAATAGAGAGAGTGCACTCTCTGTTAAGAATATCATTAAGAGACTAAATTTATTGTCAATGATGCACTTCAGTCGACCTCCGAAATTCGTGGGGTTACGTTCCAGGAGCATCCGCGAATGTATGTTGTGGTAAAATGACTATTTTTTATAGTATAAACCGTAGATATTCCTCCCAAAACACAAAAATGAATGACTAACCCAGCATTACTTTTCTAAGAAATGTAAGAGCAAACTTGTATCCATACTGTACAGATAACACTGGACAGTGCTAGAATGTAAGTACCGATGTTACCCCTGTATAGACTATGGGGTTATTCAAGCAAGCACATTTTCTGTGGTATGTGCTTTACAGCATTTAGCCGACACTATTATCCAGAGTCACGTTTATCAATGCTTAAGTCGTCTACGTCTGTTCGCTATACCTGTGAAGCTACACTAAGCTCAACATCTGATTTTAACAAAGTTACTGCCAGCTAAGTTGCACTCTTCAACAAATCCAGTCAAAAGAAGAAGGGAAAAAAACTGAGCTCCTTGGTTTCTTTTTATTAAAGTTTTTCCCCCAAAAAAACAATAGTTATATTTTATATGGAAATTCAGTTAAATTGTATTAATGAGTATGTTATAAAATTAGTTGTATTAATAATTTAACACTGTGTTAAAAATGCGTAAAAAATATACACTTCAACAAAAAAAGCAAAAAAAGTAAAGGATATTTGGGGGGTTTCTTCAAACAATTATTTGTTTTGCACTCAGAGGATTCTCTGTAAAGTAGAAGAAGAACCATACAGAGACCACATCAACAGAGAGACAGAGTTCACTCTGGAGACTTTCTGTTAAGAATACTACACTATATGCACAAAAGTTTAGGGACGCCTGCCATTACACCAACAGGGACTTTAATGATGACATTGCATTCAAATCCATAGACTTTAATATGATATTGGTCTCCCTTTGCAGCTATAACAACTTCCACTGTCCTTGGAAGGCTTTCCACAAGATTTTGGAGTTTCTGTGGGAATTTGTGTCCATTCATTCTGTAGAGAATTTTTCAGGTCAGACACTGATGGTGGACAAGAAGGCCTGGCCCAGATCAGTATGGAAGATAAACAGAGAGATAAACAACGCATATTCAAATAGTGTGATTAAACAAATGATATAACATGCATTGTCGTTCATCCTCACACATTACCATAAACACTTCTTATGGAAATTACAGATGGGGGTTCATTTTAACCCAGTGTAAGATCTAAAGCTTAGATATAACTTTATTCCCTCCCCCCCACACACACACACACAAACCTGAACTGAACTTCTTCCATCTCCTAACACAATGTATACACACACTGAGCTGTTCTTTCTGAAACCAATTACACACCAACTTCCACTGAACACACCCTCTATTTATTATATACTGCGCATTCTCTGTCCTGCCATTATTTGCATAATTATTATTTATTGCTACCTCTAAGTTTGCATTTTACAAACTGATTCTGTAGTTGTTCAGGGCGGTACTGTTGCTGCTTTGCTCGACTGCACTAAATGTCGAATTTGTCCTGTTGTGTTTTTCTTGCTCTCTCTCTCTTTCTGCTCTGTGTATTTTGTCCTGTCTGCACTTCTCTCTGTTCTCGTGTTGCTCTGTGGTCCTGGAGGAACATTTTCTGGTTTCACTATGAACTGTGTTTTTGGCTACAATGACAGTAATCCTACTTGACTTGAATCAGAGGCTGTTTTGGGGGTTTCTCCTCCAAAAGTCCTGGGAACCTTGAGGAGATACAGGCCACAGTGGATGCTTGCGTCGCAAAAGTACAACAGAGTCTTGGTTGTATTTTGCCTTTATTAATTTTACTTGACTTAAGCTGTTTTCTGTTTCATGAGGTCCTATTTTCACCTTTGTCTAAACATGTGTAATCACACTATTCTCCCCATTTAAGCACTTTTTTCCCCCTGAAAAGATAAACATACTACAGATGTAAATAAATTATATTTCAGTTTTACTGTAAGGCTTTCTGCTGGCCAAAAATACATTTACTATGTTTGACGCTGACTCTTTTCACCAATCATATTTATTTTCATGCATATATACGTTACTCATATATATATATATATAGAATTCTGTTGAATGAACTGTGTTCTGTTTGTCCTATAAATGTAACAGTTTGCCCCTCAGTGTGGTACAATCAACCACTTGCTTTTCCTCCACCTTTGGCTAAATTGTTCATAAGGAGCAGTTTGTATTGATTATATATATATATATATATATAAAACATGTAACATAAATACATTTAAAATTGTTCTGAGAAAACACACAATGTTCCCCCATTTACTCTTCAGTCCAGCCAATTCAGCTGTTGTTGTAAAAACTGTAGACTAGAGATGAATGCTGGACTGAAGGTGGTGCTTTACTTTTCATGTTAAAGCTCGTACTCATAATCCTCTTCGTTGTCTGTGGGCTCGATCTGACTCTCCGCCGGCGGCTCTCCGGGCCCCTCACACTTCTCCTGAACCATTACGTACGCCTGCCAGACATCCACCGATGTGTGGACGGCTTCACTGCAGAGGTCTGAGCTGATATCTACGTCCCTGGCCAGCAGTGACCTCTTGACCCTGAGCAGCTCGCAGCTGCAGTTCCAGGGGTTTCCATCCACGTACAGCGTCCTCAGCTTGGGCAGGAGCTTCAGGGCGGGCAGAGAGTAGAGCCTGTTGTTACGCAGGTTGAGAACCTGCAGACGCTTCAGAGGCTTCAGCTCAGGCTCTTCAATCGCAGAAATTCGGTTCCCCTTCAAATCCAGCCGGACCAGAGTTTCAGGAAGCCTGCGGCGACACAGAGGAATCACAAGAATACAAGAACACCAGTCCATGCTTTTCTGTGGATACACGCTCGTGTGCAAATTTCTGTCTATCCCTGGCCAGTTTACATGTATTGGGAAAGTGAAAATAATACAAATCCTCTGCTGGGAACACTTTAATGTGATATTTTATTCTAAAAATCTATTCTTATATATTTTTTGCCATAATTTCCTGAAAGACTCACATATCAGTCCAGTTTTGTTTCTTAAGACACACAATGACCTACTTCTGAATCCTTCAAAAAGAACAAAGAGCATCTAACTGAAGTCCTGAACCAGTGAAGAACCAGTAGCAGATGATTCCAGATGATCAGGCGGTGATCAGTATACTGGTGGTGCTGAATACTGAGTGGGTGGAGCTCCTTTATCTAGGCTCCTTGTATCTTTAGGCACTTTGCAGTCTGTCAGTAAAACATTTGTTCCCATTTCTTTCATATAATCTCCTCAGTATTACAAAGATAAGACAGTTTGACAGACATAAAATAGTAGTTTTGCACCAACAAAGTGAAATAAAGTGTGGCTCAAAAATTGCTTTTCCTCCAATAAATACGTTAATCTAGCAAATAAGCAGTAATTACATCTTGTACTGTGTAGAAATATGTCCTCTGTAAATGGCAGGTGCCTCAGCATACACACACTTCTGCATCTGCAAGTAGATTTCCAGGAAAAGCACTCAATCCAATTACATTACAGTTACTGGCCACTTTGCTAGAAACCCCATCCACAGCCAATCAACTGAAGCACAGATTGTGTTAGTCCTGCTCCGTCAGTTTCTGACCACAGAAAACCTGTTGGCTAGATGTTTTTGGGTGGTGGACCACTTTGTGCCTGGCTGTGATACCTGTTTGTGAAAACCGCAGAAACACCACTGTGATACCCCCCCCACGTTGGCACACACACACACACACACACACACACACAATAGCATGCAGTTACCATGCTAGGGGCAGTGTAGGGTTGAAAATAGCAAACCACCCAAATAATATAAAAGTTAATGCAGTTGTGCTTGTATTCATTAGCCTATAGTTCAGTGGCCATAGTGGGTAGGATACTTGCCTCCTGACCAAGAGGACATGGGTTTGAGACCTGTCTTCAGCAAACCACCACTGGGTTCCTGAGATCCTTAACCCCAAGTTGCTCCAGGAAGGCTACCCCTTGTAGTTAGTGAATGGAGCTTTGGATAAAAGCATCTGCTATATGCCACAAATGTAAATGTAAAATTGCAATACAAAGTAACTGATTACAGTGTGGAATGCAGGCGTGTGAGAAAAAACTCACACAGCAACAGGTAGAACTATTTAAAAGCGTTAACTGTAGCTTATTTAAAATGCTGCTGCCAGAGTTTGACACAAAACCAAGGGAAGGGCTCACATAACTCCAGTTTTCAGGTCCTCGCACTGATCCCAGCTCAGTACAGAATTGATTTCAGAGTATTACTCTTCACTTAATAGTTTGGGGCCTAAATTCATCTCTGATATGTCTGATGTATATATTTCAGGTAGGTCTCTTAGATCTGCAGGAACTGCTCAGCTAATGGTGAAAGGAGCTGAAATTAAACTAAATAGTGAAATGGTCTTTATCCACTATGCTGTCCAACCAACTGCCCATTAGTATCAGATCTGGAGCTTTAAAAAGCTGCTAAAAACACATTTATTTTCATCTATTCTTTTTTAGATATCTGTACTCTCAATTTTCTTGATGTTTTATGAATTTTCTAATTACATTCATTCGATTATTGTATTTTATTTCGTTCTTTTGAATGGCCTTTTTCTGTATGATAATGTGCTACATAAAAAAAACTCGACCTGACTTGATTAGGCCAGAGTGACCCTGCAGTGAATACACAAGCATGAACTTTACCCATTTGGAAATGTGGAGAGAAGGTTCTGTTCTAAAGCCAGGTTGGTTAAGTGAAAACAGTTTCTCAGAGCGTTGCTCTCAAAGTGCCGGATCGTGTTGTTCTCCAGGAAAAGATGACGCAGCTGCCTCATGCCAGAAAGCTGCTGATGGGTCACTTCTTGGATGTTGTTCTGCCCACAGTCCAGCTTCTCCAGTTTGGCCGACAGCCGGGCGGGCGGCACCCGCAGCTGGTTGCCCACCAGCTCCAGCACAGTCAGATTGGGCAGACGGAGGCCTCCGTCCACTGACACCAACCTGTTGTGGCAGACGGATAACGAGGCCAGGTCTCGCAGCTGGGCCATATCTCGACTTTTTAGAGTCCTTATTTGGTTCCTATCCAGGTTGAGGTGAAGTAGAGCCTGTGGGAGGTCATGGGGCACCTTGGTCAGGAGATTGGAGGACAAGTCCAGTGTTTTAAGAAGCTGCAATGATGAGAAGAAAGCTGAAGGCAGAGAAGGGATCTTGTTATTTGCTAAACTGAACAGATTTAGCACTGGCAACCTGGGGGTACCCTGAACCATCTCAATTTTATTGCCCTCCAGATAGAGACTCTCCAGCATCGCAAGCCCTGAGAAGGTGCTGGTGCGTAACAGAGTGATGAGGTTATTCTGGAGGTTCAGCACACGGAGTTTCTTGAGCCCATGAAGGATGGACTCCTGCAGTGTGTGGATCCTGTTGTGGCCCAGGTGGAGGTTCTCCAGGCTGGACGGCAGGTTGCGGGGGACGTGTCTCAGTTTGTTCTTCTGGAGGTCCAGACTCTTTAAAACTTTCTGGTTCCTAAACACGTTTGCCTCCAGCTGCTCCACGCCGCAGGCAGATAGGATGAGTTCCTCAAGGACTGGCACACTGGAAAGATCTCTATTCTAAGAAGAAACAAACAGAAAAAGAACTCCCTTTGAATCTCATGGCTAGAGATCCCTGAGACAACCCATCATCTGGAGCATGACTGCCCTGGGTTTTTAGTGTTTAATTGTGAGACTTCTTATTAATTATTAATGAATATATGTATCATTATCGCTATTATTATACCATGTAATATGTATATTATATACATATATACTACCATCTTCTCATTCAATGATTTTCCTTGTTTTTATCACTGGATAATTGTAGATTAATATTGAAAACATCCCTTAGTGCTCTGATGACAGCTTTGGAGACTCTTGGCATTTTTAAAACTGGATTCATGAAGAATCGACCAGGAATGGTGTTTAATTTGCAGGAGTTCTTCTTCAAGTGTTCACTAGTGGAATTTTTTGCCTTCATAATGTGTTTGGGATCATCAGTTGTGACGGTCGGGTTGGTCCACAGTTAGTGACCCTGTTCCACTACGGTTCTACTCCAGATTACAGTCCATCATTACCTTATTACAAAATAAATTCTGGTTTGTTTAACTCTTTTTTTGTTTGCTGCATAATTACACGTGTTCCTTTATCATTTCAATATTAATCTACAATAAATTTTAAAAAACTAAGAAAAACAATGAATGAGAAGGTGTGTCCAAACTTTTGATTAGTAATGTGCATAGTAGTGTGTGAGTGTCTATATATATATATATATATATATATGCATTATAGACAGGAATCGACTGGTGATGAAATGGAACTTGAGTTGAGATGTCAGCAACACAAATATTGACATTGTATTTGCTATTCAAAACTACTATGTGTTGTCTGTCAAAGCTTTTGTTTGGAGTCTATTTTGCATTACATGAACCTGCTTTAGACAAAGCTCTGTCATACAACACTGTCTCAGG
This sequence comes from Bathyaethiops greeni, assembly GCA_037974585.1. Taxonomy (NCBI): domain Eukaryota; kingdom Metazoa; phylum Chordata; class Actinopteri; order Characiformes; family Alestidae; genus Bathyaethiops; species Bathyaethiops greeni. The sequence continues at coordinate 8,296 of JBBPDD010326504.1, forward strand.
CATCAAGCAGTGTAGTCAAAACCACCTCATTAAATAGCCCTCTGTGAGGTAGCTTTTAGAATCCATGATCACATACTACTAGTTTTCCAGACCCAAAGTAAGCATAATTCATATACATATATATATATATATATATATATATATATAAAAGTAAGCATAATGAACAGGCCTAAAATCTGTTCATTAGAGACCTGGACAATAAAGTCATTGCAGTCATTACTTTTAACATGTTTTTTCCTTCAAATGCAAGATGTTCACCAAAGGCATGAAGAAATAAGGAACCATTAGAAGCAAAGATGTCCAGAAAACATACAAACATGGTGATAAATCTGGTTGAAATCAGTATTTTGAAGAAAATGAAAGCCGTTACCTTCATATCCTTGATGTGGTTGAAGCCCAAGTTGAGTTTCCTCACGTCTCTCGGGATGCCTGAAGGTACGACCTGTACCCTGAAGCACTGCACTGATGCCGTGTGCTCACAAACGCATTTCTCTGGACACGCTTGGCTGCAGGACGTGTGGAGAAGGAGTGGAAGAGTGTAAAGAAGTACATGAAGAGTCCACATTGTGCCTCAGCGCTGAAGAAGCATTTTGGAAGTGTGGGGCTTAAATAGCTCCACAAATCGAGTGCTGCTGAGAGTTGGGCCATCTCCGCTTTATTTGGAACAATGGAACTGATCATTATCTTGGTTGGGAAACACTGACAAGGAACTGGCAGAGCAGCCACGGATTGTCCTGCCTGCCTGCAGATGTGAGAAACTTGCTGATAACCTGTTTACAGCCCATTCTGTCCACAAATGCAGCTTCCTCTGCTCAGATACTTTAACCAGATACTTTGTCTCTGTTCCACCCCTCTGAAAGCTTAGCGTTTTTGGAGATGGATGTTTTTTCTAGTGTGGGTCACAAAAAGAACTGAACTGGTTGAGTCTGGTTTCCTGGAGCCAGATGAGGCCTAAACTGAAAAAGTTTTCATGGTGAATCACCAGTGACTTCGCAGTTTGGCCCAAACCATGATTACTAAACTGACTCCAAACTCTGCTCTAAAATTCCACGTTTTTATAGAAAAGCATTGCTTATAACCGCACATTATTTAATTGCTTTCAATAAAGGTGCCTTGACAGATTGTGGACCTGAGCCTGGCATCTAAATCTGGGACAAATATTGCAGAAAAGGTTGTTAATGTCAACTTTCACCCAGTTAAAAGTCTGGGATGTGTGTAGGCCATAAAGTATCAAACTGGGCTCAGAACATCAAAAAATCAAAAGTCAAAAAAGCAAAACAGTGCAGAAAAATTTTCTCTCTGTTGAACATCTCAATGTGAGGCCTTTTTAAAAAATCTAAGAATTTAAGAAATGGTCAAGACTTGAAATTCTTTATTTATCACATACTTAGTTATAGAAGTGCATGTAGTGAAATGTGGTCTGGATTTGACCTTTAAGACAATAAAATGGTCAAATAATTTAAATTAAATTAACCAGAAATTTGGAAAGCCTAAACTAAGGTAATAAAGGTACAGAAATATTTTATTCCAGAAGCAAGTAACAGAACAGGAATGTCTGTGCTGTAAAGTTGTTGGAGAAATGATATCCTTATTAAAGTTTCTGTCATATTAAATCACTATTCTCATTAAAGTTCATATATATTAGTGAGTTCAAGCACACATGAAATCATTAAGAAACCTTTGGGTTTATAATCCTGTATCCTCTCTGTCTTATATCTATCTCTGTGAGTGCTGTCTTCTCTGTATCTCTGATAGAAGGACGGAGAGATCCAGCTGGAAGTGTCTGGGAGCGGAGAAGATACACAGTCTTTTGTGTTGACTAACATAACAACAACTATGTT
>JBBPDD010326517.1:0-10135 GCA_037974585.1 Bathyaethiops greeni
TGCCAGGTTAGTGTTCAACGTTCCTAAGTTCACTCACACCACACCTTTACTAAGGAACGTCCACTGGCTCCCTGTGGCTGCTCATGTTAAGTTCAAATCATTAACTCTTGCTTTTAAGGCCAAAAATGGACTTGCACCCCCATACATACAACATTGATCAAACAACGTGTCACGTCTTGTCCTCTCAGGGCTTCAAGCACAGCTCGTCTTGAGCCTCCGCTGCTCAAGAGAAGAGGGAAACAAGCGTCAGGACTCTTTTCAATCTTGGCTCCCCAGTGGTGGAATAAACTCCCTCTTCCGGTCCGATTCCTTCACGGTCTTCAAGCATCGGCTGAAAACCCACCTTTTCAAGGAGCACTTTGGCGACTAACTATGTCCATTTCCTACTGCTTACTTATTTCTTTAAAAAAAATTCCTTTCCCTTGACTTCTCACTTCTCTATGATTTATGTTGTTACATTGTTCTTCTCTAAGGCTTATGTATTGTTGGGTGAGGTGTTGGCTAGTTATTATTTGGACAGTTGTTGTATAGATGCTCTGACTGCAGTATCTTGGTTAAATAGTTGACTCGGATTTAAGCTGTTTTTCAGGTAAGGAACAGTTGTGGACGTCTTAAGTACTGATGTACGTGGCTCTGGATAAGAGCATCAGCCAAATGCCATAAATGTAAATGAACTTAGCCTGTGGCTGGGAAGGGGATTGTGGGTCTGATGTGGTGTGTTTTGTGCTCGGCAGGGTCCGTGGAGTGCAAGGCCACACCAGAGGCGGCTTGGAGCAGCAGCGAGGAACTGGAGAGTGACTGGGGATGGAACTGGAGAGAGGCCCCGGACTGTGGAAAATATTTGTCGTTGGTTGTTTGTTTTCACCGTTCCGTTTCCCCTTGGTGGCACATATATGTCATTTTTGTCCCCTACATGTGTAGTGTCTCCATCCTTCTCTTTGTTTTCTTCCCCTTAGTGTTGAATCTGCTGTGTTCACGAGCTTGCTGTGCAGTGTTGAAACCATATTTACCCACCATTATCCTGAGAGACTGAGTGTTTTTTATACTGCTGTTTTGCTGTGTTTTCTGTGGGCAAACACATGTGGGTTGTGGGGGAAAAGTTTAATCCAGGGTGGGGAAACAACTCATGTGGTGAAGCTCATAAAAGCCATAAATGTGCCGTGAGATCCTCAGGGGTCAAAAAATATTTAAGAGTACATGCATCAAAATAAATAGCCGTGGGTGCCTCTTACCCCGGGTCACCACTATAAATTTTGACATTTCTAAAGGGTTAAAAAACTTTCAAGCACCACTATTTATTGATTTGTGTGTAACTTTAGCTCCCCATTTGGGCTTGAATCTGTGAGAACACCAGCCTAAAGCAGAGCCCTGTAACAAGCAGTGGTTTTCTCTCTAAACAGGAAGTTCATTGTCTCTCAACAGCCTGTACTAGTGTGCAAGAGATGGACTTGACCTACATACACAATTTTCAGCATTTCCTCAAGATGGCATTCTTATGCCTCCAACTTTAACTGTTTTAAATTCCTATGAGGGAACTTTCAGAGGCGAACATCAGGTTCCTTTGATCACCACTGTGATAAGACCACACAACCAGGCTGGACCTCTCTTTATACACCTTAAGTACTTAATTATGGGGGATTTTGGAAATGGAGATCCCTTTTAAGGGAGGCAGCGTCCGCAGAGAAAATATTGCAAACCCAAACTCACTTTCAAACGAAAGCACTCAGAGGGTGTTATGCACTCTCAAACTTACACCCGTTCACACACCCTTCCCGATCCTTACTCTCTCTCGTACAAATACACACTCGCTCTCTCTCTCTCTCTTATATTTATTTCCCACATTTTTTAGGGCGACGTCAAGGCAAGTCAGATTTTTATTGTCATTTCAGCCATGTACTCGAAACAGAAACAGACCCCCCTCAAGACCACAAGTGTAGACAGGACAAAAGAGAGTGCAAGAAAAAAAAATACAAGAGCAACAAAAAAAGCACAAGACAACAGTTGACAATAGCTACAGTACAAGTCTGAATGAATACATTGTTTTGACTATGTTTAATGAATTTACCACATGTAGAACATGCTTTACAGATGTTTCGTGTCTGTTAGTATAGTTTGTGTGTATGTACAATAAATATATATAAATACTTTAAATGCATGTTGCATTTAGCTAGATTGTTCACAATAGCAAGAATACTGAATTTTGTATGGTTTCTGGACACCAGCTGGTGGCACTGGTGCATATCACCTGCTAAAAATAGACTCAAAGCCAAAGTCCTCAGTGACATAAAAAGGCACGATGCATTTGTAGTAAACTTTTGATCTTACAGCAGCGATGAGGCTGTAATGTCAGTAAAAAATGAAAGTGCATTTCTTGGTCATACAACTGAAAATAGCACATCCCAGCTTCACATTTACGACATTTAGCAGATACTTTTATTCCATTCCCTAACTACAGGGGACTGTCTCCCTGGAGAAACTCAGGGTTAAGGGTCTTGCTCAGGAACCCAGTGATGGTTGGTGAAGGTAGGACTCGAATCCATGACCTCTTGGTTCAGAGGCAAGTATCCTACCCACTAGGCCACTAAAACCCCATTTAAGGCACAGGTACTGTATGTTTGCTAAATTAGGGCATTGGATTAGCAAAACCGAAGAGGCAAATGAAATTGTGCGCTTAAAGTTTGATGTTCTGTTCAAAAGTTAATGTTGTGTATCCCAATATGAGAAACTCAGCAAAAAGTTAAAACAATACTTTAACAGCCATGTTAAGTTTGTATTCCACAGCATGTGTGTGTATATATACATCTAGAGAATAACTTTGCAATCTCTCCTCATCTGAAAGGAAATGGAAAAAAAGGTTGTGAAATAAGATGTGTCTAGTAGGCAGTGGTTGCCACAAGGGAAAGTTTTTTTTTCTTTTTTTGGGGGGAGGGGGCTGGTTCTAGGAGGCTGCTTTTTTTCTAGATGGACTGCTTTTTTTCTCTCCACCTCATTTCTGCACTGGAAGATATAAAGGTGTAGATGTTATTCATCTAGTACAAAGAAAGCATTTTCCTGAGAGAGAAATATCACTTGTGATTGGATCTTAGTGGCTCTGCATTTTACTTTGTCCAGAAGTATGCCCAAGGGGTCACATGTAAATGATGAAAAGCAGGGGGCCAAGGACAGATCTCTGAGGGACACATCGCTTGATGAAAACAGTGGGGGGAGTTGCAGCAACAGTTCTAAAAGCTTGGAAATGCATTGAAGATTTGAGATGGATCTATAGCTATTAAGATTGTCCAGATCCAAAGGACTCTTTTTAGGAATGGTTGTAATTGTTTGGAAATCAGCAGGAACAATAGCAGTAAGAAGAGAGCATTTAATTAATTGTCTGTCGATCATTGAATTGGAAATGATTGACAGACATTGTTTATGAAGCGTAGTGGGATCTAACAGGCAGATGTAAAAGTGACCATTTGTCATACATGAACAGCACGAAATTCTTCCTCTGCATTTAACCCATTCATCAAGTGAAGCAGGGGGCAGCATGAACACGGCGCCCGGGGAGCAGCGTGTGCAGGGACAGTACCTTGCTCAGGGTACCTCAGAGGTGCCTAGCGGTCTTGGGGATCGAACCCGGACTTTCTAATCGTAGGGCAAATGCCCTAACCACTAGGCTAGTTAGAGTCAACACAGAGATCCTGGGTGATGGCTGGATCCAGGCTAGTGGGTGATGGCTGTTTTGCAAATTCTAGATGTGTTTTTTTTCAGGATGTGTTTAATTATATGTGCCAATTCAGGGTCCTTTAATTTATTAAATGATTTATTTTGATTAAAACCACAAGATGAAGAGAGCTAAACTGTACCACCTCCCCTGCACTATTATTGCGGGTTTCCCTCTGTTTGATATAGTTGTCAAGGCCGGAGGGACTAAATCCCCACGACCATGAACTGCCTCTTGGGAGGAAACAGGCAGGAGAACTCGAATCCATTCTGGTTCTTTATTATAAGCTCTACAGAAAGCAAACGAGGCTCAGTGGCCGTTACAGGCATCAACTAAACGTGGTTTCAAAATACAGACGAGGGTGAGGAGGACACAAGGAGGACAATGAACAACAAGGGACAGACACACACGCGGACCTTTTATACATAGACAAGACTGGGGGAAACACGAGACACCTGGAGAACACAAACAGGAAACAGGTGGGGAACCAAAAACACGCGACACAAAGCAAACACAAGGCAAAACAAAAGTCAAATCAAAACACGGTGGCCATCAATGGCCCTCAGCCGTGACAGGTGTAGAACCAAATATTGTGTTTCTTCCTTAGTCTGGAAAACATTAGCCCCACTGGGAGCAACAACATTTATTTTGCATGCACAAAGTAAGTAACAACGCAAATAACCATCAAGGTTATAAGTAGAACAAAAGACCGTCAGCCGAGCGGCTGCGTTTAGTTTTCTTTCTAAATATGACGTGTCTAACTAAACCCATGAATCTACATGAGAAAAAAACTTTACCACCGAAATCAGTGCCGATATTGTAGGAGAAACACTACAACATGGAATGAAACTAATATTCGTTGCCTGGTGTAATCAAACGGAGGCAAGCTTCTCAGTCTGGGGCGGACAGCTTACATCCTTCTTTATTGAGTTTTCAGTCTCAGTGATAAATGTCGTGATGTCACATATAATCTCGCCAGTAGGTGGCAGCAAGAGATCATGGAATAACAAAGCGCATACTGAATGCATAACACCAGAGAAATCTAATTTTTAAAAATCAGCACAAAATCATTTATTTGAAACCACGGAAAACACGGAAGTGCACGCTCAGCCAAAACACGGAAGTGCACGCTCAGCCAAAACACGGACGGTTTTGAGGCCAATGCGAACGGTATGTTAAGTTGTATTATTTATATTTATTTGGAAATGCAATTTGTGAAAAAATTATGGTAGGCCTTTTTATGATTTCAACCAGTCAACGCCACTCTGATTGGCTGAGAAGCATTTGAATCAGAGTTTTTTTTTCTCTTCTCAGTGTAGTTGTCTTGGGATAAGTGGAAGGTATGTTCAGCCATGTCTTTTAATTTAATGTTCATATATGTACAAAATTGAAGTTATCTTGTGAGTGATTTAGTTTTCAACATCTAGTTTTTAGCTCTAGTTCGTGTGGTCTTGAAAATGTTTGAGCACCTGTGCATGTCTGCAGCCAGACCCCTCTCAAAAACTTTTCTTACATTATAGTGAAACCATCCTAAAGTTAGTGGATGTTTCTATTTTTCACAGTTGAATGCTTGTAAGACTAAGAGTAGAGTATATTATAATAAGTTTATGAAAGCACCTTATTAATATATAATATCTGTCCATCACTGAGATCATTTTAATCGTATTAGTTAATTCAGAATATTACTGATCCTGGAAGAAACCGCTTAAATAGAAGTTAACTGCTTATTGCTTGAAGTTTCATATGGAAATCCATGTTTTGACAAATATTTTAAATACCATTAAAAAACTTCTTTCTTCATTTAGAAAACTTATTGTAATATGTGTACAATTGTATTGACCTAAGAAAGTGGGGCAACGCACAGAGGTAGTACCAAGTACTGCCCCTGGTGAGACAGAGGAGGAGCAGGACCCAGAGTCACCCCACAGTGTCCAGAACCTCCAAGCCCTTCATGCTGCACCTAGCAAACCACCGGAACATCACCTGGTCTTGTGTCCTGCTGCAAACAAGGACTCTGAATGGTGCCAGTTTGATAAGGATGTAGCACGATTCTTCAAGCATCATTACAGGGGGAAGTAGATCAGTGACTCCAGACAATGTGCACCCTAAACATCAGCATTGGTGGAGAGAGATTCAGATTCAAGCAACCAAGAAGGCCAAGAACATCGCCAGGCCAAATCAGTGTGGGATTGAGATCTCCAGGCTTAGGAAAGAGCTGAAGTCTCTGAAACAGCAGTACAGGTAGGCAACAGAGGAAGAAAAATCAGCCCTTACAGAGCTGCGGGTCCTCCTTTAAAAAAGGCTCATCTCCCTCCGACCTGCAGAGGGGCATAGAAGGAGGAACAGAGAGAAGGCTCGAAGCGTGCTGCCTTTATAGCAAATCCATTTAGATTTACTAAACAACTGCTAGGGCAGAAGCGGAGTGGGACCCTCGTATGCCCTGTAGAGGAAATTGATTACCTCAGGGACACTTACAGTGATAGTAGGAAGGAGAAACATCTGGGCCCAAGCAGAGAGCTGCCCACACCACCCTCTCCTTCCACCCAGTTCAGCACCAAAGAGCCGACCCTGGCAGAAGTCAGGGAAGCTGTCAGAGCAGCACGGACCAGTGCAGCCCCAGGCCCGAGCGGGGTGCCATACAAGGTTTACAAGCTTTGCCTGAGTCTTCTAGAGAGGCTGTGGAGACTGATTAGGGTTGTATGGGCGAGAATGAAATTCAAACCAGCCAGGTCCAGGTCCCTGGTCCTGAGTAAGAGGAAAGTGAAGGACAGGTACCACTTCTACTTGGACAGAGCCCAGTCCCATCCTGCCAAAACTCCTCTGGCCACCAATAACCATTTTTGAGAGCTTCGAAAGAAGCATCAGCCAGTTTCCATACAGAGGTGGAAGAAGAGTGCCTTAGCAGGACAGTGACCATGCACCAGCAAGGGGCTTGAACCAGCATCGGAAGATCACCTGGACAGAGCTTTGGAAGCTCCAGCAAGACTCAAGTTTCTGATCAAGGCAGTGTATGATGTACTCCCAAGCCCATCCTACCTGCATTGCTGGGGCCTAAAAGAAACACCTGCATGTCCGCTGTACCCAGCAAGAGGCTCATTGGAAGACATCCTGAGCTGCTGCCCTAAAGCCCTAGGAGAGGGGAGGTACACATGGCACCATGACCAGTGCTAAAGGCAGTAGCTGATGCCATCTACAGAGGAATCCAGCAAAGCAAACACTGGGCACGGGCGAGGCACAGCTTTGCCTTTGTCAGGGCAGGGGAAAAACATCAAGCAGATCACAGGCTTCTGGCATCGGCTCTTGATTGGCAGCTGAAAGTGGACCTTCAGAGGCAGCTTAAGTTTCCAGAGCAAGGAGTAGAGAGGCTCCTAGAGGCAGAGCCCTCAGGATTAAGAAGTGTTTTGCATTGCTTGTTTAAATAAACTGTCTATCTGGATCCTGGTTGCATGCTGCGCTGTTTCTCCCCAATAGACGACATGACGGTCTTGAGATTGAAACATGGGGTCATCTCTGTCCAAGCCTGGTGGGCTTTAACTGAGTAATAGAATATGGCATGTAGAACTTGTTGTTAAAATTATTTTATTAAACATTATTTATTAAGATGAAATTATTCAAATTTAATTTTACACTTATTTTGTTTACAACATGACGGTCCTCTCAGTGGCTCTTCCTTATGCTCTTAATGAGATTTCTTTCCTCTTTCAAATGGGTGGAAATGGGCTGAGACTCAGATTTACCCTGGGAAGCCACATGTTGCTGTTTTACTCTTTATCAAAATGTGCATGGCGCATCCAGTGAGTGCAAAGTGTATAAAGAGTGTCACGGCTGAGGGCCGTTGGTGGCCACCGTGTGTTTTGTTTTGTGCTTGTCCTGTTTTACTTTGGGTCTTTGTTGGGTTTTTTGGGCTTTTATTTTGATACTCTGTGTTTTGCTTTGGTCACGTGTCCCCTGTGTGTCACATGTCTTTTGTTTACGTGCTGCATGTGTTCCTTGGTTCAGCTGTGCCCTGTTTGTCCTTGATTTAGCCCCGTATATATGCCTGTTTGTGTGCTGTCTTCCTCATGTCTCCATCGCCCCATCTCCCCTGCTTGTTTTCTTGCCTGTTGCCTGTTCTGAAGTTCTAAGGAGGCCACCGAGCCTATTTTTGTTGCCTTTTGTTTTTCTTTAATAAACCACAACATGGAGTTCAGCCTGTCGGCCTGCTCATTACCCCGAGGTAAATCACGAGGGCCCGTACCATCCAGCTCTCGTGACAGTGTTCTTGTTTTTTAAGCTTTAAGTTTAATGAATTGTAATGTATATCTGTGGTGCTGTGCTCTATAATTCTGCAATAATCTAAATTACCTCCATATAATGTTCCTGTAGTCTCTACTGCCTTTCAGTCAGAAGAAGAATAAGATGACAGTGTCTGACATTGAATTATGTACTTATTCAACTCTGAGCTGTTTTTACTCTTTACTCCAGAGTCATTATTACAATATATTAAAAATCCAGAGAAAACTGACAGCTCTATTTAGCAGAAAAAGAGACCAGTCAGGAGGCTCTCTTTGTTACTCTTTGAATATATTTCTCTCTAAAGATTTAGATAAGCTCTGGGGTCTATATTCACTCAGGCGCTATTGCTCTAAAACACATTTCTCTAATATTATATATGAACTGCAGTTGTCAGGGAGCTGCCATCAATATGTAGGAGACTTTCAGCCTGTTACCATTAATAGTGGTGTGTGTGTTCACAAATACACAATACTGATTTACTGAGTACAATTCTCAATTTTCGTGAAAGATAGAACCACAAAGATTTCCTTCATTTGAATATTTGAGTGAAACTTCCTTTCCCGTTTGAATGCAGTGGTTTTGCCTGAGCAAGTAGTCCTGTGGATCATCAGGATAATCTGCTCTGACAGCATATTTACTGGGTTGCTGATTGTGACCCAGATTTTTCTGCTGTCTATGCAGCATTCCCTAAACCCAGTCCAGCCTAAACCAGTCCTTTGGTCTCCAAGCAATAAACTAAGGTCATGGCACAACTCGCTGTCCAACTTCTTTCATCCCCCAATTCTGAATAAATATCCCATTCAGAGTAAAGGTCCATTTCAACTAGGCCAGGAGTGTTACCCACTATGCCACCCCACCTGATCACTATACACATCTTCATTTTCACATCAAATCATTATGTCTGTACTCTAGATCAAATGGTAACACAGTTATGATCTCTTTCTGATGACCCTTCCCTCTAAATAATGTTTGTTCCATGGCACTGCCATCTCTATTTTTAACTATTTTAACCAGTCTACTGGCAAATGTTTTCAGATCTTTTTCTGCCTTAATTACATTTTGAACATGACTTTAATCCGGTCCTGTTCTGAACACATGCATTCTGTAAAATGAAGGTGGAGACAAGAGCGCACAGCTCGGCCCAGTGAGTGGAAAGTTTAAGTTTTAAAATGGACAGGCGGAACAGTTGATAGGATTTGTGTAAATGAAACGCATGTGACGCCAGAAGCTTCACATAATTTATTGTGCTTAATTATGGCATGACTAAATATTCGTAGTGGCCGGAAGCCGTGCTGAATGCAGTCAACCACTCATCATCCGCCTGAATGCGCACTAGGTTGTATGCGCTCCGGAGATCCAGCTTTGTAAAGATGGTGGATCCCCGGAGCCGCTCGATAGTGGCCGGGATCAGAGGCAGAGGATATGTGTACCTCCCCGTGACATCATTGAGCCCACGATAGTCAATGCATGGCCGGAGACCCCCGTCCATTTTTTCCACGAAAAAGAAGCCGGCGGAGGCAGAAGATTGCGATCGTCTGATAAACCCTTGTTGTAGCATCTTGGTCACGTACTTCTCCATTGCCTGAAGTCTCAGGCTCAGATAAGAGGTAAATACGTGACCGAGGCGGGTTTTTCCGCAAATCAGCTCGATCGCGCAATCCCAGGGATGGTGCGGAGGGAGACAGGTTGCCTTGGACATGGAAAACGCATCCTTCAAACCGGCGTTTTCGGGTGGAATGTCCACGTGGACCTGGGACAACGAACTCTCAATAGACGTGGAGTGAATGAGGATTGAAGGAACTGAACAGGTGTGTTGACAGGATGGGGACCAGGAAATAATAGAGTGGGAGTTCCAATCGATGTGAGGGTTGTGGAGATGCAGCCAGGGAAGCCCTAAAATAATCTGGCGGTGTGACTGGGTGTAAGGGTACAGTAAGGGTGATGGATTCCGTTTGGGTGGCCTGAACGGTGAGGGAAACTGGGAGTGTGATGGAGCCGAGGGAGGTGTTACAAATGGGCTGGCCGTCTATGGCATGAACCGTGATGGGTCTGGCTAACGGATGGGTTGGGATACACAGAACATCCTCACACAGAACATCACATCCTGGTATGGGAATAGCTGTGTTCAGGACTGCAAAGCTCTCCAGAGAGTGATCC
>JBBPDD010326523.1:0-10135 GCA_037974585.1 Bathyaethiops greeni
GTTGTCGTGAACTCAGTGTGCATGTCACGGCCTGAGGGTTTCATTTAGGAGCCTGCTCTCCTTCGCTAACGGAGCCAAAAGCATGATAATGGAATAATTGCTGAACTCTGACCCTCTCTTGTTAGCCAATTAGGCATTTGGGTGTAAGGTTACTTGTGTGGGACATGATCGAGCATGCGAGAGAGAATAAGGACTTACCAGTGTCAGTTTATGCAATATGACCTGTTTCCCTGGCAAAGATGATGTCTAGATAATTTTACTATAGAGGGACATACAGTCAAGTACTAGGCTTCTTCCTGGACTGGGATAACAGCCCTGGAAAATGTGTAGTTTTCTTGGTCTTCTCATGGTTACTACTTGGACCTTTTGCAACAGCTGTAGCCGTTTTGCATCCTTTTGAGGTTCGAGGTGGGTTTAGGTTGATCTTTTTGGGATCCAGAGGACAGCGTTTCAGCTTACCCTGCCCTCATGCAGTCTCAGCGATAGATAGACACCTCACCATACATGGTTCTGAACTGCAGAGCACAACTACCAGTCAAAACAAGGTGAAAGGTTGAGCGTCAGGCACAGAAAGTAATGTGGGCTTAGTCTGCCACCTCATGGTGAGGTGTACATTGCAAGAGGAAGCAATAAAATAGTCACTACATTTTCGTTTTTAATTTTCAAGACATGTTTACTCTTCATTACAAGCGAGTGCTTTTTGGAAAGAAAAAAAAAAAGTACAAGCATTTCACATACAAAAACAATTACAGAAGTATTAGTTTATACAGAAGTATTAATTTTATAATATAAAATTAACATTAGTCACTACTTTAGTGAGTAAGTCCCTCTGGATAAGAGTGCCTGCCAAATGAATACATGTACCTCACATGAACAGGGGAAAAATCAGATATTGGAATAGCACTTAGTCATGCTTTATGTACTGATGGTACTGACTAGCTTTGATTTGTCATAACACAGCTCTTCTCTTTTTCCTGCAACTGCGAGATTACTGCACTGCATGGATATGTGAACGTTTTGTCCATGCTTCATGTGGACTACTATGAATACTTCGGTGGGCTCTTTCCACAACACTTATGAGCCAAAAAGTATGATAATCATCAAACTATGTGTACCAAAAAAACTCAAGTGGTTTGGTGCGTTTCAGGCTCTTTTTTGTGAACCAACTAATGCTAGATGTAGCAGCGAGCAGGAGAGCCTCCTGGATCTTTTCTCTCTGGGTCACCATTTCAACACACTTCATCGCTTCTCCAATTTCTTGAACTTGGCCTCTGTAAGTATAAAGAACTTTAACTCAAAGAAATCATTTATAAAGAAGTTTAACTCATTGTTAAATTAGTAATCAGTTAAAATTACTATTAGAGCAAAAGCGCATCATATAAAGTGTCAAACTTTATATGCAAATCTTTTCAGACAGGAAAACATACACTGTGGTCGATAGGGCTAGGGTTTAGTCATTTTTAGTCATGTGTAGAGCAAAACTTACTGGTCTCACAGCACCATCTAGTGGTAGAATATGATAAGGCCTTTATTACAGATGGAAATAGAACGCAACCCATGTATGCAACACTAGTGTGTGAACATACAATAAAATGGCAATAAATGGATTAGTGCACTATAGAGACCTTTTAAATGTGTAGATATACAACTAATTGCACTTACCCAGTTTTTTGGAATATGTGTCAAGTTTATATGCTGCCTGCTCCAGAGCTGTGACCTGTTCCTCAATCTGGTTGATCTGGTCTAAATATGGCTGCAAACTGGCATCTACAAAAAAAGAATGAAAAAACTGTCAAAGTGGTGAATGATGGGTAGTACAGTAAAGGAAATGCATGTACAGAGGTGCTTGGAAGTTTGTTAACCATTTCGAATTTTCCTGTATAAACATACCCAAAATCATCATCAAATGTTCTAGAGTTCTAGAAGTAGATAAAGAGAACCAAATTAAACAAGAAAAAAGGAAAAATAATCTACCATGTCATTCATTTAAATAAGCCAATATTACATATCTGTCTTACAAAACTATATGAACCTTATTTTTCAGTAATAAAGAAACCACCCTGTGCAACAGTAACTGCAACTAAATGTTTCTGGTAAATGTTGATCAGTCCTGCACATTAACTTTGAGGAATTTAGCTCATTCTTCTATATAAAACAGTTTCAGCTCCTCAGAAAACAAACAAACAAATCATGGTCTCAATTAGAGATCTCACATTTCTGATTGAGGTCTTGTAGGTTACGGCTGATGTTGATCGATATGTCTTTCATCTCCATGTACTTCAGACTTGTGAGTTTGTTCATATTCTCCAGAAGTTTATAGTCCTCACAGGTGGCTAGTGATAATTAAAGAAAACATGCACATGAACAAATTCACTTTTACAAATTCAGTTAAAGACATTAGGCCATTACAGGTTTTTGCTGTGGTGTGACAAACTGAGCAACACAACAAACAAACTTAGACTACCAACGTGACAGACAGGCATTAAGGAAATGTAAATATGGGAGCTACATTGCACATATAGTGCCCACGACTGATGTCGCTTTTTCAAAAGGTGCCTGTTAAAATTATGGAAAATTATGCTTAGCCTATGAATACACATCATGTATAGTGTTTCTCTGTACCTGTGAGCTCTCCTTGAAGAAAAACTGCCATTTTGTCAAACATGTCTGTGCAGAGTTCATTGATGTCAGGCTCGGCTGGTTCAGTAGCTTCTTCTGCCGTTTCCACGCCACCATCATCTGCAGCAATCATTAAAGGATCAAATGTTACTGTGTGTCAGCAGGCTTGATCCCAACAGTGATTATATTATTACTGTTGGGTCATTGTCAGGGATTCTATGCACATTGTAGAAGTGCAAGCTGGTTAAAAAAAATGATATTTACAGCAAGAATTTACCAGTGTCAGTTTCTGCAATACGACCTGTTTCCCAGGCAAACATTAAGTTTAGATCATTTAATATAGAGATTCTCCACTGAAAGGGACAAAGTCAAGTACTATACTTATTCCCTGACTTGGTATACCAGCCCTGGAAAATGTGTAGGTTTCTTGGTTTTCTCATGGCTACTACTGAGAAAAATGCAGTAAGACAGCAGAACAAGAACACAATGTAAAACAGTAATACTTTACACTGTTGTACAGTTATGGACCACACCAGTCTGAAACAACAGTATATCTGCTGTACTGTGTTCACATATGACAAATGGACTCATCTTTTCATGGGACAACACTGAAGACATGCCACTTTGATACAATGTAAAATAGTCAGTGTACAGCTTGCGTAACAGTGTAAAGTTGATGTCCCCTCAAAATAACTATTAATGTCTAAACCACTTGCAACAAAAGTGAAAGTGTCCAAATTGTGCCCAATTTGCCATTTTCCCTCCTCAGTGTCATGTGACTTGTTAGTGTTACAAGGTCTGTGAATGGGTAGCAGGAAAAAATGGTTTTGTCGCCTTCACACACACTCATAATTGTTTCTGGAAGTTCCACATGGCACCTCAAGGTAAGAACAGCCTGTCAGAAGAAGTCAGCCTATCAGTGCTCAGACCATATGCTGCACACTGCATCAAATTTGTCTGCATTGCTGTCCTCCCAGAAAAAAGCCTCTTCTAAAGATGATGCACAAGAAAGCCCACAAACAATTTGCTAAAGACAAGCGGACAAAGGACATGGATTACTGAAACCATGACCTGTGGTCTTATGAGACCAAGATAAACTTATTTGGCTTATTTGATGGTGTCAAGCATGTGTGCTGGCAACCAGGTGAGGAATACAAAGACAAGCATGGTGGTGGGAGTGTCATGATTTGGGGCTTTGAGTGCTGCCAGCACTGGGGAGCTACAGTTCATTGAGGAAACTATGAATACCAATATGTACAATGACAGACTGAAGCAGAGCACGATCCCCCTCCCATCGGAAACTAGGCCGCAGGGCAGTATTCCAATATGACAGCGACCCCAAACGCACCTCCAAGATGACCACTGCCTTGCTAAAGAAACTGAGGGTAAAGGTGCTGGACTGGCCAAGCATGTCTCCAGACCTAAACTCTAACGAGCATATGTGGGGGGAATCCTCAAACGGAAGGTGGAGGAGCACAAGGTCTCCAACGTCCGCCAGCTCCGTTATGTCATCATGGAGGAGTAGAAGAGGATTCCAATAGCAACCTGTGAAGCTCTAGTGAACTCCAGGCCCAAGAGTTAAGGCAGTGCTGGACAATAACGGTGGCCACACAAAATAGACATTTTCAGTTAGGGGTGTCTTCACTTTTGTTGTCAGCGGTTTTGCCATGAATGGCTGCGTTTAGTTATTTTGAGGTGACAGCGACCTTATACAAGCTATACATTCTACATTATATCAAAGAGTCATATCTTCAGTGTTGTCGCATGAACAGATATATTAAAATATTTACAAAAATGTGACCGTGTACTCACTTTTGTGAGATATTGTATGTATGTGTGTGCATTACCTTCACAAACTTCTGCCACAATAAATGATTTTGAGAAGTCTGAAAGGGGAGGTAGCCTAGCCTGCTGCTAGCCTGTATGTAGTGAGTTTAACCGACACTCACTGTTATTGGTCGGCCTTTTGGGAGCAGGCTCTACATTTTCGCTTGCTCCATCGTTGCTCAAATCGTCTCTCTGGTCGGGGTTTAGGTTGAGTACTGCGGGAGGAGCAGGAGCTCTGCTGATACTGTCCATGGCAGCTGCCTCCTCCCCTGTTGCGGCCATCTTCACTCCACTGTCACATGACTTCAAATGCACGTGACTCGCTTCATTCTTCCCGACCACACCCTTGTTACTTCTTAACACTGTATGGACAAAAGTATTGAGACGCCTGCTCATTACCCCAACAGAGACTTTAATGACCTTGCATTCAAAGACTTAGATTTTAATAAGGGGTTGATTCCCCCTTTGCAGGTATAACAGCTTCCACTTTTTTGGAAGACTTCTGAGCGAATTTTTGACCATTAATTCAATCTGGGGAGCATTCATGAGGTCAGGCACTGATGTTGGGCGAGAAGGCCTGGCTCACAGTCTCCGGTCTTGTTCATCCTAAATGGGGTTGTTGACTGTGCGGGCCAAGTTCTTCCACACCGACCACATCCAACCATGTCTTTATGGACCTTGCTTTGTGCACTTTGTACACAGTCATGCTGGAATAGAAAAGGTTCTTCCCCATATTGTCCACAAAGTTAGCAGCAAGGCGTTGTCCAAAATGCTGGACAACGCCATGCTGAGGTATTAGCATGGCGTTGAAATATGCTGAAGTATTAATAAGATCGCCCCACGCTGGAGGAAAGGGTCTTAAAAAACAGGTGTGACCCAATACTTTTGTCCACATAGATTATTTTAAAAACGTTTATATTATGGAAATAAATGAAAAAAGTGGTATTTTTTCGATCAGGTTTTTATGTCAGAATTGCGCGTAGTAGTATTTTTTAATGATCAGAGTATGGGTGGGCGTGAGGTAGGGACTGACGGGTTAGTTTTAGTGAAGTCAGTATTAGTAACGCGCAATCTCCATGTTTTCAAAATAAAACTCATATCGTCACGACCCACTTATATTCTTTTAATTTGATAATCTATGCCCAACCGTATTTTTATGCCTTGTACTATCAATGCTAAATACAAACAAGACATTTTATGTATTGCATTATGCAACGTTTTTTCCCTTATATCCACATGTCTCGCCATCCCATTAGTTTTCTTTGGAGCTCAATTAAATACACTGATTTATTTTACGCCCATAGTTCACAGAGCAAGGTATATTTGGAATCAAATATCAAAAATGGTCAAAGTATTGAAAGAAACACAAACCAATAAAATACATTTGAAAAAATTGTTGCGGATTCAACAACAAAACTCAAAACGGCAGAGAGTTTTCAAGCGATGGAGAATCAAGGTGGAAAGCTTAAAAATTTAAATGCATCTTTTTTTTATTATTACGCCAGTGTTCTGTTTAATTTTATTCTGAAGGGAGTTCACAGAGAGACACGCTGCTCGGCTCTGTTCTGGCTCCGCTCGGCACTGTTCTGTCTCTGTTCGGCTCTACTCGGCTCCGTTCGGCTCTCGCTGTGTGGAGGGCTGCTGCCGGGACTCTCCTGTCAGGACTCTGACTGACTGTAAACATGGCGGCGCGCACAGCCAGCGGTCCGTGCTGTTCACCTCCCCACTAAAGTGCGACGAGCCGACCAAGTTCAGCCATGGAGACCGAGGAAGAGCAACACATGACGACGCTCCTGTGCATGGGCTTTCCAGACCCGGTGGCCATTCGGAAAGCCCTTCGCCTGGCCAAAAACGACATCAACGAGGCTGTGGCTTTCCTCACGAACGAAAGCCCCGGGCTCGGGTATGGCTACGAGCCGATGGAGAGCGGCCCGAGCCCGGGCTCAGGCCCGGGGGGTGACGGAGAGAGCAGCGGGAGGACCGGGACGGGCGGGTTTGACCCACCGCCCGCTTACCACGACGTTGTGGAAAGCGAGGTAAGGACAGACGAGCTGGAGAGTATTAGGGACATTTTTTGGCCATTTATCGCGTAGTTCGTGTCATCATGCATGCATGTGCAGCCTGGCTTTCTGGGCTGTCAGAAGCTGGAGGGAAAGTGGCGGCTAAGTGGCTAAATAGAAACATACAGTGTAGTATTCAGCTGCACATCCAACATGTGGCA
Source organism: Bathyaethiops greeni (assembly GCA_037974585.1). NCBI lineage: Eukaryota > Metazoa > Chordata > Actinopteri > Characiformes > Alestidae > Bathyaethiops > Bathyaethiops greeni. Next base: position 6,668 of record JBBPDD010326523.1, read on the forward strand.
GATAAATGACATCGGGTTATTACAGCCTTGTAGCAGCACCCTGGAGTGTGCAGAAATGTCATTTATTTGATTTTGTGCCAAGAATTGATGCTTCCAAACCCGAGTTTAAGGACTGGAGTGGCATTTAACGTTGGTAGCAGCTAAAGCAGCCAACCGGTAAGGTTTTGGTTCCCGATGTGTCCTGGATAAATAGTCACACTTTTGTTTCATGGAAAATGTTATCCTTGGGTGGACAGCTAGCTAAAATGTAAAGATCTGTAGATATACAACAAGACCATAAACTGTTAGCCATCTGTAGGCCTGCCAAAATGGCTAAGTGGCTAAAAGCTAGCAAGCTGTCAAGCAACAATGTGTGGTTTTTACCAGGCGTGATTTTATTTTGGGCAATTGATCGGTCACTAGGCTTTATGGCTTCAATTGCAGCAACCTTGTAGTGTGCTAGGCTGGGATTTTCAGTGATAGGTTAGCTAACCAAGATCTCACCGATTAAATGAATGCTTGTGTAAAATGTGCAAGTTTAGGAGGTGCTGTGACACTTTTGAACCATGGTTGTGCGACCTTACACTTATGATACAGACAAATTAGGGAAATTAAATGAATAACCTACAGGTCGTCTAAAAAGGACTGGTTTAAACTGTCAAATAGTGCATCTGGAGCCAATATGATTGCGTTCAATCAGTCTTCATTATATTTTTACTGTTGGCATGACACCCTGAGTAGTATTCCTGCAGACACTTTAGTAAGTGGAAACACTCAATTTCACATTAGGAATCCACCTGATGTTAGGTATCTTGTCAAATGTCTTTTAAAAACCTGTGAGATTTTGTGCCCGGGGGTCTTGGCTTGAGTAGTGGAGTGTAGGCAGTCAGGATAATAAATCATACACAATATGTTTTCTCTTACATACTTAAAAGACAGCTACACCGTGGATCACCTCTTGGTGGTCTCTGTTATACAGGTGCCCTGACAGTAGGGTGTTTGTTGGCATCCTTTGGCCAAAACAGCGTAATGAATGAAGTGTTGGTAATTGGGTGGATGGTTTTCCGGGAACTGCTGTTGAATTCATTATGAGCACTGAGCAGGACTCTGACTGTGATTGTCCCAGCATTGGCTTGTTGCATAAGGTCTAGTGGTTTCACTGACCTTGCTGAAGCACACTGAGACTGAGAGTGTCTCTCTGATTCCTCTTATACATATACTGTCTTTTGAGGATAGTAGTGATCGGTGTTGTGTGCTGGAGAGGCTGTGGTGATAATTACATTTCACTCGTTTCACACATTGAACCTGGTGACCTCCACAGTGACACATCTGTCTGTGTCAAAATACATGACTGTATTACTGTTTCAAAAAAACATAAAGACGCACTAACCTCAGAAATCTCCAGTCTCACATATATTAATGAACAGCATTTTCAAAAGAGTGAGCTCTGAATAATTTCATTTTATTTTATATTAGGGGCACAATATTGCTTAACATAATCACATAAATTTACTTTCAGGCTTGCAGATCTGGGTTGCGGTCTACCTCATAAACACTTTGAATCCTTATAAGTAATATGCTTAAAGGGCATTAAGATATCAGACCTTGAATGACACATATAGCTGAGCTAGATACCCCTTACATGCTGGGTTACTTTTGATTTTATATGGTGTTACAGAATTAGTGGTAGAAGTAAAAAGTTGGGCTTTTTAACTATAGTTAGGACATGGTTGTCACTATATACAAACCATAAAGACACAAACTGGAGTAGCTATTACACAGGCCATTTAACACAATGGCTAGTACTTCTGGGTAAAAAAAAAAACAACCAAAAGCACACCCAAAACATTGTCTCCTGCTGCTGTTTATGTCCTAATTAGTCAGTCATAACTTTCAGGGTCAGAATTTAGGACAGGATTTAAGCCTAGTCTGAAATGCACAGTATTCTGAATAGAGATTCTCTGTTGAATGAAAAAATATTCAGAGACTAGCCTTAATCCTTGTCTGGGAAACCAACCCTACTTACTATGTGTGCTGTTCCTGATGCTAATGGCCTACAAGGTTGTTGATTCGGCCACTCTTCTTGTGTAAGTAGCCTTCTGCATCCCCTGCAGAGAATAAGCAAATTAATAAATGTATTGGCAGAATGCCCACGGTGTTACTGTCGACTCTTTTCTCTAAGGTTTTAGAGTGTATTCATTTTAATACAGTACAACATTTTGTCAGTCTCTTCAAAAAAGCCTTTGTCATGTGGCATTGTTAGTAGAAACTGCGGTCAGTGATCTATACTAAGCAGTGGGATCATCCTATGATAAAGAAAAGAGGGAGGGGGTGGAGCTTATGGTATACATTCATCTACGCTCAAATGACTGGCCTTTGTAAATTTTAAGGGTTGTGATTTTTGGAACTTGTTTTGTTGGAGGGCTGGGGTGACATGCAAAGAAAAGCTCTCTGAAAGCTTTTTCTTATCTATGCCAAACCAATATACTACTTGCAATATAGGATGTGTAGTGTCCTTTATAAAGTACAGTTTATTATTGGAGCTCTGTAGAATCAAGGACATTTTAGCACAGTATACATCTTAATTAAATTAGCACAATACGTAGGCCTATCTTAAATATTTTATTTCAGAATTGTATAAAATCTGAGAATTTGTGCGACATTACATCCCTTCTAACGACTGAATTATAAAATACAACTGTTAGCAAGGACCATGCTGTGTATGTTTCTTACACTGTGTTCAGATATGTTGGTTTGGTTTTGTTACTTGAGTCTTAGCTGTTACATTAAATTAATCAACTCTGCTTCATGAACCCTATTGACAGAACATAGACCTAAGAGAAAATAGCCATTCCTTGTCTACAGGGGTCAGGTGAAGCCTCCTATTCTTATGTTGTGACCAGCCATATGATTAGCAATAAACAAGTCATTTGTAGGCCATGAAGACTCCTTGTCATGCTGTCAGACCTAACATGTGATGGCATACCCCCATTAAAAAGGTGTAAAATGTCTCAGTTGGGGTAGGGTAGCTCTCAGCTGTGCATTAGTACTTTCACAGCCTGTAAATCAGCATAGTTCTGAGCTCTCCTGATATAAAACAGTGCTTCGGTGCGGTCAGTGAAGGAGGAACTGGGTATCACATAAACTGGCTGACTGAAGAGGACTTATATGATGCAAATGCTAACAGTAACAAACAGGGGAATTTAAAAGGATACCCATAAACACACATAGTATATGTGTATGTATGTATGTATATGTATATATATGTATATGTATATATGTATATATATTAGAGGTGGGCATAGATTCATTTTTTTAATGCCGTTAACGCCAAGATTCCAATGAGATTAACAGCGTTAAACCCCACCCCCCCGCCCCCCCCTGGACAGAGAGACCGAGACAAGTTTAAAATGTGCGCGAGCCGGAAAAGTCACTGAAATATCAAGGTGAAATTCATCATAGCTTGCGTAGTGTTGACACAGCTCACTC
>JBBPDD010326585.1:0-10128 GCA_037974585.1 Bathyaethiops greeni
CGCGCACACATGTTTTATACACACACACACACACACACACACACACACACACACACACACACACACACACGCGTTCAAAAGACAAAAAGGTTGAAACAATGTTGATTCAGCATTGATCTTGATCATTGTGAAGGCCATTTATTCAGCGTTGAAAAATCAACCATTTGTGACAAGGATTCAGCATCGTATCAGCACTCGTTAGGTCAAGATGCTTTATCCATTGATTTAATGTTGAGTACACTGAATCAATAGTGAGTTCACAAGTGGATTGCTGTTGAAATTATATCCATGAGGTCTTTCTAAATCTTAATAAAAATATCACAAATTCAAATGCATGTACACAAATAGGTATTTTTATATACACACATGTAAAAAAAAAAAACTTCAACAAGATCCTTCTACAAAACACTTATTATAGCTAGCTAGATAGACAGACATGCTTTAATCATCCCAGAAAGAAAAAAGGACCAAAGGACTACATTAAAGGCTTATTGGTGAAAATTACAACCACAGAAACTTGAGTGATAACGACTTCCCAACACACCTAGTGCATATCGAAGCCATTTCTTCATCACTGAAAGTATGAGTAACTTCTGTGTAGGGGTGCCATAGAGCAGTGGTCCCCAACCTTTATTTGGTCACGGACAGGTTTAATATCAAGAACTATTTTCACGGCCCTGCCTTTAATAAAAAATATCCGTATTTATACAAATAAATGATACGCATGGTTATCGGTTTCACAAAGTGAGTTTAGATTACGACAACACACTCAGTGAAGCTAACCTGCCCCCCAGCAGGTTTACTTCAACTAACTGACTTTCTCCGCCTCTGTCGGAAACCTGACTGTAGGAAGTGTCAGACATGGCCTGCCCCTTCCTTGAAGAGCCAGTAGACATTGAAGCCTGGATTCTCCACACAGCTCGCCGCCAGGAGAAAATGATTAGAACGCGTTTGGACATTTATCATTTACTGATGATTTTCTGTTTGACTGCGAACTTTTTCAGTTCTGTACAGATTATCCCAGTTTTCCTTTTTAGTTTCCCCCCCTCTTGTGTCGTGGATTTTGCCCTATGGAGGAGAGGGTGGTCTTTATTTTGGGAGATGTGTTTTTTCCCTTTTTTTTTTTTTTTTTTTAAGTAGTCTGTCTTGTCTGTCTTGTGCTCCCTTTTTTCTGTGTGCCATCCGTGTCCATCCCACCAACCGTGATCATTATCCCTAGCTGTAACAGATAGTGTCTTGTCCGGGATATTTATTGATTAAATATTAACTATAATAATTAAATTCTGGGTGGACATGTTGCGGGGCCAGGGGCAAGAGTGCAGACTCGATACACCCTAGCTCGCGCCACTTCTTAAAATTGAAGTTGTTGTCGTGACAACGCCACCCAGTGATATTTATGGGTACTGGGACCCCACGCTAAAAACCCGTTAGGAAGGAGCAGCAAGACCGTTTTAAATAATTTAACTATATTTATTAGAAAAAGGTTGCTCAAGCAAAATAACAAAACACAGTAAAACCCACGATAAAACAAACAATACACATAAAACAGTCCGGGTGCCTCGGCCTAAGTTCCAGTCTCTGCATCAGCGCTCCACACAGTCACGGCCCGGGCTGTACACTTCCAGGCTGCATGCACGGCTTCACAGCCTCCTCTGCTCCACCAGCCTACGGGAGAAAGGGGCCAGCAGTAACTTGTCCCCACACAGAACCAAAATATTCTCAACCGTGAACGACACACCTTACTGGGTACCGACCGATGTCAGGGACCCGCTGTGGTGAGATAGCTTCTCGGGAAAGAAAGATGAGTAGCACCGTTGCTCACTCGCTGCGTTTCTTGGCCGCGTCGGTGCAATCCCCCTACCGTATGCGCTCACCAAGTCGCCAACTCCTCCCCAAGTCCTCGGCTGCTTTCCTAAGGACACAATCCATCTTGTCCCGGTCCTTCTGGTTCGTCCTGTCCGTACTCGTTCTGTGCACGCCGTCACATTTCCTCTGCTCCTTTCTTTTTCTGCTTCACTCTTTCTGCCTCTTTCTTGGCTGCGTCGGTGCAATCCCCTACCGTACGCACTCACCAAGTCATCCATCTGTTTCTGGGTGCCTTGCTGCGGACATCCGGGGGAGTTCTGTTCCTCTGTTCTGCGCCTCGCGCCGTTTCCCCCTGTCCGTGCGCCTTGCTGCCGTCCTTACATTTTTCTTCCCTGCTCCTTGACACTGCACGCTGCCATGCTTAAAAAGTTCAAGCCCCTCCCTTGTCTGTTCCTCATTGGAGGGCTCGTCCACGTACTGCCAGGGTTCTCTTGATGATGATGATTGGTCCGGTCAAATGTCACTCAGTTTCAATCAGGGAAAGAAAGAAAAAAAGGAAAAAGACAACACAAACAAAACAGTGCACGAAAACTAACACCAAAAGCAATATAAATCAAATCCCACACAACAATTCTAAGTCCCTTCATGACCCCCGTAACAGACACATCGACCACAGGAAACTGGAATACACTGAATTGTATTGGTGGAATTGGTTGTATTGTTTTGGTTGGAAAGTGGGAAACATAGAACATGAATATTCTCAATTCAAACATTCTTGGAGAATCCCTCAGAACCATTTGATGCGTGCAGGAAGGATGATCTACTTCTTTTAGCAGATCATTTCGGGATCGCGATTTCGAGGACCAAAAGAAAACAAGAAATCATGTTACGTAGGTAACATGCACGTTGAGATTCCTGAGCACATTGAGATACCTGAGCCAGTACGTGACTCAGTGGCGTCTCTGGTAGTTGAGTCCTCCAACGTGGAGGTGTGTCCTGAGGCTGCTGACGTGATGGGAAAACAGGGAGACATTTCAAAGGTGGAGGAGGAAGTCCCGGCCGGTGTAGCTTGTCTTTTCTCGTTTCACCCATTTCCACCCCAAAGCGAGAAAACCTCGGCTTTGGAGTCTGCCCGTTTGAGAGTCCGTCTGGCTCGAAAACAGGCGGAGTCTCATGGACGAGAGCAGCAGAAGGAACATGAATTTCGCTTAGCAGTGAAAGGACTTGAGATTAAAGCGGACAAAGAGGTCCGACTTCACCATTTGGAGTTGGAAAAAGGACTGTCACATAAGGAGATTAGACCTCAGATAACGGTAAGACTTCTATCTCTGCCTCTTCACCTAGATCAACTTATAACTAAGATTATTCCGATTCTACCTCCATTTTGTGAGTCCGAAGTTGATGCTTATTTTTCTGCTTTTGAAAGAATTGTAACTTCATTAAGTTGGCCAAAAGAGATGTGGGCACTGATGTAACTTTGTAAATTATCAGGAAAGGCTCAGGAAGTGTGTGCAGCACTGTCGATGAAGGATGGTCTTAGTTATGAGATGGTGAAAGCAGCGATTTTGCAAGCATATGAGCTAGTACCAGAAGCATATAGACAGCGATTCAGGGAGTATAGGAAAGTTTATTGAATTTGCTCATGAAAAGATAACTGCTTGTAAAGTCACTGATTTCAATTATTGCTTTTGTTAGAAGAGTTTAAGAGGTGTGTACCAGAAAGGATTGTGAAGTACTTGAATGAGCAAAAAGTTGTGTCCATAGCTACAGCTGCTGTACTGGCAGAAGAGTTCATGTTAACTCACAAGCCTATGTTTATGTCATGGCATTCTAATTCACGTAGCCAAGCCATGAATGCTACTGTCTCCACTACTGTGGGACGATCACCAAAATCGCTACCCAGAGAAAACAGTGTTTTTATTGTCATAAAACTGGCCATGTAATTGTTAACTGTTTAGCTTTGAAAGCTAAAAAAGATCGCCCTGCAAGACCAAATACCACGTGTGTTAATTTAATTAACTCTAGAACAGAAATGGAAGTGTCTTCTGATTATGGTTCCTTTGCGAAAAGAATGTTGAGCTCTTCCCAGATAAAAATGAATCAACGGTGTGATCTAAAAGCTATTTCCCAAAGGCTCCATGTTCCGATGATCTTGGCTTTTGAAGTTTCTGATGTTTAAATGTTGGACAACTGCAGTCCCTCTAGCCTTAAACTGCACCACAGCATTTCATATGGAAATGTTCTCAGAAAAAATCTGCGTTACACTGAATCTGCAAGTGCTGATCTGTGTAAAAGTAAGGGGTTACTGTATACTCATAATTGTCGGACCTCCTCCAACGTTCCATGTCTTGAGCTGCTTCTTTCTCGCCACAGTTTAAGTCTCAAGCCCGTCAGATGGACGCATGTGTGAGAACGTCCAAATGCTCAGCATCAACAACAGTGTAGAGTAATTTCCCACTGACAAAGAACCGCAGTGAAATACAGACAGACTGCACCGTGGTCAGGGCTTTGCTTCGCCACGTGGATTTGCTGAAGTGTGGTTCAAGCAGGACACATAGGTACCCTACGCTGGGTCTGCTGAACCGATATCTCTCCCACAGATAATCATCTGGGATGATGCAGTAAGGCAAGATGTTTCATTCTCTCCCTGAAGACTCTTGGAGCTGGTGGTCTGAATGCCTTCTGAATTATTCGTGCACACTCCTCCACATACTTGTGTGTTTCTTTTGTATCCAGGGAATGCCAATCTTTCAACAAAATAAGGACAAGAAGGCAACTACACAGAGTAGCAAGGCAGCAAGCATAGCGGCTGCTGATATAGCCAGCGATCATTTAGTGATCAAACAGCAGGAACTTCTTAAAGAGGACATGACTGTCCTCCTCCAAGCTTCCCTCATGCCTATACAGTTGGTAATAGTTGGCTTTTAAGAAATGGCCAACGTGCTAGGGAAAAACGTTAATGATACTTTGATTATGGAGCTGCCTTTGTAATGTTATTTTGCAATGCTTGACTGCCATCTACTGGTCAACTTTGGCAGTGATAAAAATCTCACTTGATTTTTGGTTTCCAAATTTCCTGTTAAACATTGGCAACACACAGGGTAGAACAAATACTGGCATACCAGACCCATACCAGACCAGGCCTGGAGATATAGCACAGATGTAATCATTCCTGTCACCGTCGCTTCGCCTTCCCCCCTTATACACCACTCCTTTTCTCCTGAGTATTAGTTCTCCTGTCATTCTGCCACCTAATCTTGTCTGCCTGTGTCCCAATCCCCCTCTGTTCCTCCCTTCGTCTCCGTTCCCTTGTTGTCGCCCCGCTCCGTTTGTATCCCTCCCGGTTTGAACTTGACTCACCTGTGTCTCATTTCCCCATTACCTCGCCGCACCTGTTTCCCATCCTCCATCCCTACTTAAACCCAGTCTGGCGTCGGGTCTGGTATGCCCGTATTTTGTTCTACCCTGTGTGTTGCCAATGTTTGATCTGATTGTCTTTTCTGTGTATTTACATGTTCTGTTTCTCTTTGTTTTTTGCAGACTCATGCTCCCCAGCTTTAAGCTGTCCCTTGAGGACAATCCTGTCCTGATTTTCCCACCTGCCTGTGTGCAGCCTGTCTGAGTTGTCCCTTTACCTGCCCCGGAGCACGAGTCCTGCTTCTGTTCATTTTGTCCTGTTCAGTTCTCGGCCTGTTTGTTTTTCTGTTTTTGTATATAGTTCTATTAAATCTGTTTTATCTCCGCTTAACCCTGCGTCCTCTCCCCTCTCCTTAACACACCCATGACAGAATATGGGCATCCACTGACCCCAACTTTGGACGCAGCCTCAGTGCCACTGCCTGTAGACCAGGCGCCCCAGGGTCGCCAGCCTCTGCCCCATCTCTCGCCGTTCCACCAACAGCTCCATGATCACCACCAGCAGTTGGTGGTTCTTACTCAGGCAGTCCAGGAACTCAGAGTCCACCTCCAGGCACCTGCTGCTCCTCCTGCACCCGTGGCTTACCGTGTTTAGTGCAGCCTCCGGCCACTATGAATATTTGGTCATGCCATACGGGTTGGCAGATGCACCCTCTGTCTGGTCAGGAAATTAATGCCCCTACTGGTGCTGGACTTTGTCACGGATCTTCTGTCATCCAAAGGGTACACGACGGTGTTGGTTGTGGTTGATAGATTCTCGAAGGACTGTCTATTCATTCCGTTGTGTTCTCTCCGCTCTGCCCGACAGGTCACGGAAACTTTGTTCCAGTCTGTGCCATTGTTATGGCATCCCGGAGGATATTGTGTCCAACCGCAGCCCCCAGTTCACCTCGAAGGTCTTAGAGCGTTTAGGGGGCATTTGGGGGCTGCGGTCAGCCTGACCTCCGGGTACCATCCCCAGTCAGGCGGAGCGGACCGGCTGTCACAGCCAGCAACACAACTGGGCAGACTTCCTGATCCGGGCAGAGTATGCTCAGAACTCGATGGCGCCACTCCTTTCCAGTGTGTGCTCGGGCGTCAACCCCCGCTGTGCCCGTGGAACCAGTACCCTTCTGAGGCTCCGGGAGTGGATGACTGGTTCCGCCAAGCAGAGCGGGTGTGGGAGGACGCACACACATCCATCCAGCGTGCGGTTCGTTGGTTTAAAGACCGAGCCGACCGTCGGCGGAGAGAGGCGCCTCCCATCAGGGAGGGTGACAGAGTCTGGCTACCCACAAAGGATCTCCCCTTGAACCTCCCATGTAAAAAGTTATCCCCCCGTTTCCCCGGCCCCTTTTTGGTTTTAGAACAAGTTAACCCCGTATCCTTTAAGTTGCAGTTACCCCCTGACCTAAAGATTCACCCTGTGTTTCATGTTTCCCTTCTTAGACCTGTCCACCCTCGTCCCCTGCTCGAGGGCAAAGTGGCAGTCACGCCCCCCGAGGCACTCAACATCGACAGTGCTCCAGCCCAGTGTGCGTGATCTCCTCGACTCTCGTCACCGCAGGGGTGGGTTGGAGTACCTGGTCGACTGGGAGGGCAACGGAACCGAGGAACGGACGCTGTCCTCAGTCAAGAACTGACCAATGACTTCCATCATTGGTGGAAGTCCGGGCCGGTCGTTGCCTCCGTGTCTGTGCCGATCTGCAGGAGGGATCATGTCTAGAGAGGGGGGTACTGTCACGGTCGCTTCGCCTTCCCCCCCATACACCGCTCCATTTCTCCTGAGTATTAGTTCTCTGTCATTCTACCACCTAGTCTTATCTGCCTGTGTCCCAATCTTCCTCCCTTTCTCCCTTCGTCTCCGTTCCCTTTTAGTCTCCCCGCTCTGTTTGTATCCCTCCTGGTTTGAACTTGACTCACCTGTGTCTCATTTCCCCATTACCTCGCCGCACCCGTTTCCCCTCCACCGTCCCCATTTAAACCCAGTCTGGCCTCGGGTCTGGTATGCCCGTATTTATTCTACCCTATGTGTTGCCAATGTTTGATCTGGGTGTCTTTTCTGTGTATTTACATGTTCCGTTTCTCCTTGTTTTTTGCAGACTCGTGCTCCCCAGCTTTAAGCTGTCCCTCGAGGAGAATCCTGTCCTGATTTCCCTGCCTGCCTGTGTGCAGCCTGTCTGAGTTGTCCCTTTACCTGCCCCGCAGCACAAGTCCTGCTTCCGTTCATTTTGTCCCTTGGTTTTTCTGTTCTGTTATCAGCCTGTTTTTTCTGTTTTTGTATTGTTACGTGCCAGAGCACGTAGGGGTTTTCCCCAGTCTGTTTCTCTCGCTATCCCTCATGTGTTTCAGGTTCTACAGCTGACTCCAATGAAATCAGGAGAGCGGATTGGCCGACATGCACAGGATGTCCCGCCCTCCGGCCTATGAAAGCACCGTGAATCCACCAAGGAGAAGAAGGGGGAGTTTGGAGAAGGGAAGAGAAGAGTTTGGAGAGGAGAGGATGTGTTAGAGGGAACCTGAGAGTTAGAAACAGAGCTAAGCTTTGATCCTGTAGACTTGTAGATTTTTGTTATTCTTTTGAGTTAGTCTTTTGTTTGTCTACTTAGAGTTTACTTATGTTTTACACCTTGTTGTTTTCTGTTTCCTTAGTCGTCCGAAATACTCTTTAGTTGTTCTTTGTTATCTCTGTGGGTGTACAGGCAGACACTACTTTGTTTTGTTAGGAAGTTGGGTATAGGCAGGTTTAGGGCTGGTCTATTTTGTACATTTCTTTGGTGTTGTCTGTCCCCCACTTTGGATTGTGTGAGTATTTCTGACGTTTGTATTGTTTGTACAGTTCTTGTACATCTTGTAAATATTCTGTACATATCCTTGTAAATAGTTATAGATAAAGCCCTTGTTTGAATCAGTATTCGTGTGTGGAACATTAAGTCATTTACTGTTGTCTGTTGGCTACAGGTACCTCATCCCGTTTATGTTCTGGTCATACTTCATTCACTTACAAATATTATTCATACGCTGAACCCAAGACGTAACAGATGGGGGCTTGTCCGGGAGATTATTAATTATTAATATTAATACTAATATTTCTTACGGTAACAAAAATACTGACCGTGGGTGGTGTGAGTACTTGTAAAGACAGAAAATGGTACATGTCTTGGAGTTCATAGAAAATCCCTCCTTAGGAGGTATTCGAGGGACTTAGGAAGGATGAGTTTTTGTTATTAGCTAAACATTTCGATGTCGCGATCTCGAGGGCTAAACGGAAGCAGGAGATCAGGGCATTGGTTCTCAAGGCATTGTTGGCTAAGGGAGTGTTGACGCTCGTTACACAGCCTGACTCAGTGGCTGCAGAGGGCGGAGGTGTGTCCTGAGGCTGGTGAGGGATGATGTCATGAGGGATGAGGAGGAAACTACGTCAGAACCTGAGGTGGGGATCCCAGTAGCTGGCGCATGTTGATCCCCGTTTTGCCCTTTTTCACCCCCAAAGCAAAGGACCCTCTGTGGTGGATTCTGTTCTTTCACAGAACAGAAGGGCCCGAGACCGAGCCCTGCAACGAGAACATGAGTTCCGTTTGAGGCAACTCGAGGTGGAAGCGGACAAAGAGGTCCGACTTCGTCGCTTGGAGCTAGAGTTGGCTAGTTCCCCCCGAAACACAAGCTCACAAGTGAGTCCAGGTGACGGTAAGGCGGCTGAAACTCTTTCTTCTCCATTGATTCGTGAAGATAAGCCTAGGTCTAATTTGGATGTAACTATTGTTATACCTATTCTCCCTCAATTTCGTCAGACCGAAGTGGATGCTTATTTTCATGCTTTCGAAAGAATAGTGACTATTTTGAGTTGGCCTAAGGACATGTGGTCCATTATGCTGCAATGTAAGTTGTCAGGGAAAGCTCAGGAAGTGTGTGCTGCTTTGTCAATCGAGGATGGAATGAATTATGGCATAGTGAAATCAGCTATCTTGCGAGCTTATGAACTAGTACCTCAAGCATACCGTCAGAGATTCAGGGAATATAGAAAGAAAACTGAACTGTCGTATGTTGAATTTGCACGGGAAAAGATAGTGTTGTTGAAGAAATGGTTTTGCGCAAGTAAAGTTACTGACTTTAGTACATTAAAAGAGCTAATCCTGTTAGAGGATTTCAAACAGTGTGTGCCTGACCGAATTATAACCTATCTGAATGAACAAAAGGTTTCGTCGTTGAATACAGCCGCGGTTATGGCTGAGGATTATATACTAACGCAGAAGTCCAGTTTTAATTCCTCTACTTTGTTGAGAAGCCTCAGTTTTAAGCAAAAAATTACATCCTTTTTTCAAACACACAGTGCGAGTGTGTGTGTTACAGAATTGTAGAGGTTTGAAATCTTGAAGTGCTAAGGCAACACAGCAACACAGTCTCACAAATCCACTTCATAGATGTTTAAATAAGTTTTATTTCTTGGTTTCCGATTTACAAAAATGGAATGTGAGCTGACTAATACACTTGCTTACTTACTAAAGAGATTAAAAGAATTCGCAGTAATCAGTTAAGGTAAGAAAACCGTTCGCTTCCACATCAGCCCCACATCAGCCCCTGTAGCTAGAATTTGCCCATTCTTAAAGGGGCAGTACACAAATTCAACAATATGTATCAAATCACCTAAACACATGAATTCTAAGATGTTTTTAACATTAAGTATTATATAACATTTAACATTAAACTTCTAAATGGAATTATTTCTATGTTTCCATGTCACGATTTAACGTCGAAAGACAACTGAACCTGTTCTGTGTACCTCGTCACGTTGCACTGAATTCAGTGCGTGTTCAATGCTTTCCTACTTGTTGTTTTGGGTAAAAGCGCCTGGTAAATGAGACACAACAGATTATCGGGTTCTGCTGTCTTTTGTTGCCCACGTGCTGCTTGCCTCCAGAGTAGAAT
>JBBPDD010326683.1:0-10120 GCA_037974585.1 Bathyaethiops greeni
AAGGATTTGAACTGAACACGAGCACCACAGGGAGCCAGTGGAGGTTCCTTAGTAAAGGTGTGGTGTGAGTGAACTTATGAACGTTGAACACTAACCTGGCAGCTGGCAGTTACATTTACTACAATTTATACACTATGGGGACAAAAATAGTAATCCTCAGGATGGTGAATAGCTTTTATACACTGGTCTGGATTTTGTGCACCTCAGATTTTTTTACCCTTAATTTCCAGAAGCATGGTTGCAACATTGTTAGAAACTAAAGGACAGGATGAGAATGTTTCACTTCCCCACAGCGTGACCTCAAAAGCTTTTCTTACCCAAGGTACTTGCATGTTTTTAAGCAAAACAGCCCAAAGACTGATACCTTGAGGTCAAGCAGCTGTAAACTGAGGCTATTCACTTGATAACACATGAACTCCTTGGCTTTTTTTTTATTTTTCAGAGAAAGTACGGGTCACAGGTGCTTCCACACTGGAGTTTTCTCTCGTTAGTGTCTCTGTCAGCACCCTGAATCTGCACATTTTGCAACATGCAGAAAGGTCAGGAAACAAAAAGAGAATGTGTTTTCAACTAACCCAAGAGTAATGATAAAACTCTCGTTGGCCCCTTTTCAGGGGGAACTAAACACTGAGGGCAACGTGAGTTTAATCCACGCATGTGAACTCTAGCAACAGGAAACCAAGGAAATTGGTCTGCTGAATTGATGTCACAAATGACAAACTCACGCAACACTGACCTTACCTAAGTTTAACACCAGGATTTATGACTTTCTCAGCTGTTTGACTGCAACTTCATTATGTTAAACTTCATTATATTAAAATTATAACAAAACTAATGTGAGCCAGGTAATCACATTCATGAATATTGCTCCTATACCTATACCACACTCATTTAAACTCCAAATAAAACAGCCAATAATATAATTACTGAAGCAAATTTAGCCAATAGAAAAATAGTAGAAATGTACAAATGTGTTTCAAGTGTTTGTTTAGCTCATTTTTAGCTCTGGCTTTAAAAAGGCAAACAATTAATGACTGGTGCACTAATAATTGACACTGAATGTATTCAGGTTGATTCAACTGAACTAAACTGTTACTGATTACTGTCAGAACTGTATATAACATCTCCAAGAAAGTTTTTTAGGAAATGAAAACCTTCAATGTACGTCACTGTTGCAAGCTTTTATTCGAAATCACGTGGGACCATTTCTCTTGATCCATTTGTCATCAACTTTGACATGGTGCAAAAAGATGGTCTTTTCAATTATGAAAAGCAAAATGAAAAATGGAGATTTTGTTGCAATAGTGACAATATACTTGTTGTAGAGGCCAAAACATACACCTGTATGTAAAAGTTTACATGTAAAAGTTTACAAGTTTACATAAGGAAAAAGAAGTAAACACATTTACAGCTTTTTAGAAATAAATGCCTGTTATGTACTGTTCTTGTAGTTACTGTAAATGTTGCTAATTTGACAAAAGTTGACAAAAATGAAAAAAGTTTGGATACCCTTCTAGCTTGTAATGTCTTAAAACATGTTTAAATTGTTAAGCCTCGATTGGCTCTTTAGAACTGATTAAGCAGGTGATGATGATGATTCCACTGCATAATACCGTCTCTGATACTTAAAGTAAACTTTACACCAGTGGGCAAATATTCTACTTATTTATTTACCCTTTGCTTTTCTTCTTATAAAAATAAGGCCCATTTGACTGAGAATTCCTCTAAGTGTACTATTATTTTTATATGCCTCTGGTTCAATAACTAAATGATACTCTGTACAAACATACACAATGTTTTTATGCACATGTTTCTATGATGACAATCATCAATAGTGATGACTGGCAGGGGTATGTGCAGCGATTGAGATGGGTGATCCTCAAGCATAAACCTAAGAATTGTGTGAATGATTGGAGGTGTTTTATCTGGGTTTCCTGGGTCATGAACAGGTGTGTCCGATTCACAAGACATCGCTTTGTCCATAAATACAAATAACAGCCTGTTCGCTAAGTTCACTAAGAGCAGAACGCTGGATCCTTAATCTTTATCCCAGGTGCTGGAAACGACCCTGGTGCCTCACAGGTATGCAGTATATTCTGTAGACTGTCAGAGAACTGCAAAATAGTAACCACCACATAGAACTAAGAAAAAAATTGTATTTTCTATTTGTATTTCTGTGCACACATATTCCCAAATCTCCTGTCAGGATTACCATTAAAACTGAGGGTGTTAACATAACACACCTGTGATAGTAATCCCGGAACAGCTCAGAGACGAAGCATGATTAAGTAGAACGGAACATGATTGTGCATACTGTCCCATCCTTTTGTTGCTGAAAAACCTTACATTTTATCACTTTATTATGTCCAAGGGAAAGCATGATCCACTAACTCTAACGATTTTCAGTTAAGATTACAGTGGAATTGTGTTTTATTATTATTATTACAGTTTTGTGCCATGCTGATGTCATGTCTGGCTGAGGGAGAAAGACACAGCAGCAAGCAGCGCAGATTCCAGAGAGACAGTCTTTATTTAAATCAAAAAGCATAAAAGTCCAACTCAGAACAAGCTGGTTCACGGAGGAGCTTCACCACTACAAGGGGGACCTTCAGTCCTCTGAAACAGAACAGACTCCGTGTTTCCCTGGAGGACCTTCTCTCTGACAGGGAACTCGGTTAGTTTTCGCACTAAGTCTGTACAGTCTCTCTCTCTCTCTGCCTTCGTCCCCGTCAGGACTGAAAGACTCACCAAATGTGAGCTTGAGTTGTCGGTTCACTCCTGGATGGAATATAGACAAGAGAGAGAAAAAGAGAGGAAAAGAAAGGAAATAAGCAGCCAACAAACGTTCCACTCGTGTCAACTCCTCTCCTCTCAACCATGCTTCCCCTCTGCTTGTAATAGAAGCCGACTCTCAGAAGTTCAGGGGGTTCCACCTAGACGAGCCTGTCTCACAGAAAACGTCACAAGCACACTCACACCAGACTCAGACCAGCGTTTCCCCTTATACAGCAGTGTGATACGTTTTCTCAGTCGCTATTTTGAGCACTGAACAAGGTACGTTTTCGATCTCGGTGATACTTCACCTTCCCTCCAGCACACATACAAAACAACCCCAAAAACCTGCAGTAATAAAATGTGTGTCAAAGTCAACAAGAGGCTCTTTCTGCTGCCTCGCCAATCCTGTGCACAACATCTAAGGATTTTTCTGAACAGTATTATAAATTAATTTTGAACTGCACTGCACTTCTTATTGCAAGTTTGATGTAAAATCAGTTAATCACACACATTTAACACAGTTTCACACACTGGTTTGAATGTCATAGATCAGGTCATAGATCTCTCCCTCATTCAAGAAAGAGAAGTATGGTGTAAGTACATCTCACTTCCTTAAAGTGCAACATCACAGGTTCCTGATCCCAAAAGTTGTATTTATTTGAAATAAAACAAATATTCAGGCTACAGCATAAGCGATGAGTTAGGTATTAAGTTTTTATTCATTCTTATCTAGAATATGTGTCACGGCAGCGGGGGCTACCCCACCACAACCGAGAGCTTTCATGGAATGAGACCGGCAACCAGAACTCCATGCTGACGTGGCTTTTATTCAATAAAGCAAAGGGGGCATGTGGGCCCAGACAAAACTGAGGTTTCAGAGCAAAGTAACACAAGCAGAATCACAGCACACATTCAGCTCATAGGAGACGAAGAACAGACAGGGGATGACACACAGAACCGGGTATAAATACACAGACACATCAAGGACTAAACAGGACACAGGTGAAACATAAGGAACACGTGACCAGGGCTGGGAACAGCATACAGGTGACTGGGGTCAGACAGAGACAAGGGGGACCCCTAGTGGGTCTACAAGGGAAGTGCAGGGAGGACCAGGACCACACAGGGCTGACACTGGGAACCAGGGGATGGGTCCGGAGTAGGAAGGGCTAGAAAACAGAAAACAAACAGAAAACAAGGAACCTGGCTCCCGCCAGTCCAGATCGTGACAGTATGCCCCCCTCAAAAAAGCGCACCTCCAGGGCGCTAAAGGAAACCCCACCGGTTCAACCCTCAACCGCAGACGGGGGAGAAGAGCAAAAAAAAACAAAATCCCAAAAACACGGGAAACCAAGGCGGAGGCGGTGGAGGAGGCGGTGGCAGGCCACGCGAAAACAGAGGCGAGGCTGGCGATCCACCCAGCGTGGCTGTCCCGGTCAGCACTACCAGTGCTCTCACACACAAGCATCCATAGAGTACATGGTTGGACCGACTGTCATGCAAAACAGAGTAGACCGTATTCCGTGTAGCTTTCCATGCGGCAGGGCCCAGACAGACTGACTTGGCCGCTGGCTGTGTCTCTGGGGCTGGGCCGCCCGGTTCAAACACCGGCGGTGGCTTCGGTTCCAGACTTACCGATCTGGTCGCGGGCTGCAATGCTGGCGCGGTGCTCGCCAACTGGATCGCGGGCAGCAATGCGGGCTCGAGGCTCTCCAGAAAGGTTGCGAATGGTGACGCTGACTCGTGGCTCTCCAGCAAAGTCGTGGACGACAGCTCCAGCTCTGGGTTCCTTGTCTTGACCGCAAGCTGTAGCGTCAGCTCCGGGTTCTTTGTCTTGGCCTCAGACTGTGGTTCTGTCGCTGGGTTCTTTGTCTTGGCCGTGAACTGTGGCGTCAGCTCTGGGTTCTTTGTCTTGGCCTCAGACTCTGGTTCTGTCGCTGGGTTCTTTGTCTTGGCCACGAGCTGTGGTTCAGGTTCTGGGTTCTTTGTTTTGGCCGTGGACTGCGGTTCCAGTTCGTCTGAACAGACCAGGGGTGACAGGGACTGTGCAAAGAAACTTAAAAGGCTAACAAAAAACGAAAAGGGATCAGAAGGGGGAATTACGGGGCCTGTAGGGACTGCTACGGGGTTAGCTGCTAGAGCTGCTAAGTTAGCCGATAGAGGTACGTGCTTTGGCAAAGGAGTAACCGAGACTATGGGGCGAGCCGAGGGAGCTACTGCTACGCTAGCCGAGGGAGCTACTGCTACTGCTAAGCTAGCCGAGGGTGCTACATGGCTAGCCAGAGGAGCCACAGCAGATTCAAAGCCAGTCGGGGGAACCACGTGTTTAGCCTGTTCAGCAACCGAGTCTACAGGTGACCTCACGGGGTCCGCAACAGGGGCGATCGAGGCTACAGAGCTATCCGAAGGAGCTACGTGATTTGCTGGGGCTATTACACAAACAGGACCAGGGCCTGCTAACAGGCTGGAGCTAACAGCAGCTACACTAGCCGTGCTAACAGGGACCAAGCTCACTGGAGCTGGGGTACTAGGACCCGGGCGAATAGGAACAGAAGGGAAAGGGGGCAATCGGGCTACAGGCTTGCCATTTGAGCCAGAGAGACCAGGAGCTAGGCTAGTCGGGGAGCTAATACTCAGAGGCCCGTGACACGGGCCGGGGGACCCTAGAACTAGTCTAGCTGGGGGACAAAGGGCTACAGGCTCGCTAATCGAGCCGGAGAGATCAGGGGCTAGGCTAGTGTCTGTGAACCTACTGTGGCTGTTATCTGTGGGAAAGCCCGCAGCTGGTGTAGCCCAGGAGGAGCGCCTCGATTTCGCCGGTGGCGCGGGTGAGCCACTCCAGCTGCAGCCGAGCCGCCTGGAGCTGCCGGTGGAACGCAGCCCCAGCCAGAGTGCTCGGGTCCTGGGGACGCTCCTGGAGCTCGCGGATGGCTGTAGCGAGGAGCTCCAGCTGCAGCTGGTTCTCCCAGAGCTGTTGGTGGGGGAGAGAGCTCCAGGAGAGCGTCGCCTTCCATGGTGGCAGGAAACACGCCGTCCTCCATGGCGGCCGGGGAATGGAGGACAACCACGCCGTGATGGAGGTTGGCAGTGGCTAAGCTAACTGGAGCTTGCTCGCTACTGCCACCTCTGGTTGGGCATGGTACAGGCGGCTGGGGGAGATGGATCATTCCTGGCCGGCGCCTGCCTGCTGCTTTCTCTTCTTTCCCTGTTTCATTTGCCGCTTGGGTGACACGCCTTCTTCCTAAACGGCGTGGGGAGGTGAGACAACCACGCCGTGTTGTTGGTTGGCGGTGATTGTCAAAGCCCTGCTTTCAGTGGCAGGGCGTGAGGCTGGGGGTACCTTTGGTGGAAGGGCCTCAGGGGGCGGAGTGAGAGCAAGCGGGAGCAGCGGCGAGTTGGAGGGGAGCTCGGCCTCGTTGGTCGGTGCTAGACCGAGCGGACGGCGGGCTCCACGTGGACCACCACGTCCCTGCCGCGTCACAGGACTCTCACCCGTGGCTGAGCCGGAGACGTAGGCGTGCACGAGGCATCCCGCCTCTATCCCACTCTCCGACTCTCTGCCGCACCGCGACTCGCTACCATGACCCCGACATCCCGTCGGTTCCCCAGCAAACCCGGTCCCACCAACCTCAAACCGGCTATCACCCTCCTCGAACAAGGCTACTCCCAGCCACTCCTTCGCCCAACTGTTTAGGGCCGTGTTCCACTGCTGGATTTCCTCAGCACTTCTTTTGGTTCTATGGTCTGTTCTTCTGTCACGGCGGCGGGGGCTACTCCCCCACGACCGAGAGCTTTCATGGAATGAGACCGGCAACCAGAACTCCATGCTGACGTGGCTTTTATTCAGTAAAGCAAAGTGGGCACGTGGGCCCAGACAAAACTGAGGTTTCAGAGCAAAGTAACACAAGCAGAATCACGGCACACATT
Source organism: Bathyaethiops greeni (assembly GCA_037974585.1). Lineage (NCBI taxonomy): Eukaryota > Metazoa > Chordata > Actinopteri > Characiformes > Alestidae > Bathyaethiops > Bathyaethiops greeni. The sequence continues at coordinate 6,703 of JBBPDD010326683.1, forward strand.
CAGCTCATAGGAGATGAAGAACAGACAGGGGATAACACAGAACCAGGTATAAATACACAGACACATCAAGGACTAAACAGGACACAGGTGAAACATAAGGAACACGTGACCAGGGCTGGGAACAGCATACAGGTGACTGGGGCCAGACAGAGACAAGGGGGTCTACTAGGGGGTCTACAAGGGAAGTGCAGGGAGGACCAGGACCACACAGGGAGCATACAGGGCTGACACTGGGAACCAGGGGATGGGTCCGGAGCAGGAAGGGCTGACAGGAACAGGCTGAGGGGAATCATGGGCTGGGACCTGGAGGGAAGACATAGGCAGAGAACAGGCAGGGACATAAAGCGGGCAAGGAAACATGGAGGGAGGACATGAACACAGAACAGGCATACAGGACAGATAGGAAAAGGAACACAGACGGAAGGGGCCGCACATACAGAGGGGTCTCACACATACAGAGGGGCCCCACCATTACAGAGGGGCCTAACACATACAGAGGGGGCCTCACAAATACAGAGGGGGCCTCACACATACAGAGAGGGCCTCCCATACTGGCAGCCACACACAGACAGAGCAGGACGGGCACACAGGAACAGGAAGGTCCTACAGGGACAAACAGACAGGAGCAGAGACACAAGCTGGGATACACGCGGACAGGGAAGGGATGAGGGGCCAGGCAGGAACACGGAGGATGAGCGGGGAACACACAGCAGGCCGGGACACACAAGGGAGAACAGGAACACGGACCACGCAGGAGAACCTAAAGGGGAACAGGAACACAGAACAAACACAAATACACAAGGACCACACAAGGGGAACTCAGACTCCTAGACGTGAACATAAAGGGCTTAACTAAACTAAGGTTCCTCAGCATAATGCTGGCACTAGAACGAAAACCCCAGAACTAGAAAACAGAAAACAAACAGAAAACAAGGAACCTGGCTCACGCCAGTCCAGATCGTGACAATATGCAGAGTTCTCTTTCCCTAAAGTCCCTACAGTGAAGGAACCATTTGTCATATGTGAACACACCACAACTCTTAGATCTAAAATTAAAGCTGGGACTGTTAAACATTAGATCACTCGCTCCTAAAGCTGCTCTTATCAACAAATTAATAATTGATCAGAATCTTGATAAACTATGCCTTACCAAGACCTGGATTAGACCTGACAAGTTTTTTGCTCTAAATGACACTATATCCCCAGACTACAACTACATACATAGTCCTAAAAGACAGTAGCGGGGGAGGCACATATATAAAAGGAAACATATATAGAAGTTCCTTCAATATTAAACAGATAACCGAGTTTCAGTTCTCGTCCTTTGAAACTCTGTTCCTTAACATCACTACTCTAGATACAAATAAGATCTATCTCAGGCCACCATGGCCATATGCAGAGATCTTACAAGATTTCAGCTGTTTCATAGCAAATTTGGCTTCAAGAATTTACTTCAGTTCTTGATACTGTTGGCTTCACCCAACACATAACAGGTCCTACTCACTGCTGCAGCCACACACTTGACTTAATCTTGACTCTTGGTGTTAATGTGGATAACATAGCTTTTCTTTCTCAGACCACAGTAATATCAGATCACTACCCGACTGCTTCGATCCACACTATGATGTAAAAAGTTAGACAGAAAAAGCTGGCCCCTAGGAATAATGAGAAACTCCACATGCTTTAAAGCAAAATGTGCATAGACTGGAGCGTAAATGGTGATCTACCAATTTGAAATCCTTCCATTCCACCTGGAAAGACAGCCTTAGAGACTACAACAAAGCACTTACCCTAACAAAGCACTCTCAGCCTATTTATCATCACTCATCAAATCTAACAAAAATCAGCTAATGTGACTACTGGACTTTGGAGATAAATCCCATTAAAACTTAAAGATCCAGCTGACATTCAGGAGTGATACCTACAGCTCTGTAAAAGAATAAGAGACCACTGCTTAAATGTTGAGTTTCTCAGGTTTTATCTTTTCTAGGTGCAAGTATTGAATTGAACAGCATTGCCTTAATTTTTAAGAACTGCTGATAATATTTATTCTAATTTCAAAATAAAAATGTTTTTCTTTAAAGCACAATTTTAAAGGAAATATCAAAATAAGAGAAATTATGCAGCGTTTTATAGAACGTGAATAATTCAAAGAAAACAAATCTCTCATTCTCTCTTAAACAAAATGACAATAATGACCTTTAACAAACTTCTAGTAGTGTTTTACCATCCAACTGGTCACATTGTGAGAGGAGAGTGTTGATTACAGCAGTGTTTTTATTATACTTTTCCTCATTAAATAATATTATTGCCAAGCTTTCCAGTTAAATTCCCCAGAAAGAAGTCAAGTACGTTTAGTGTCATTTCATACACACAGGACACAGTGAAACGAAACTAACCAATGATTTGGCGTCAGCCAAATGCCCCTTTCATCCTTTACCCTTTCAAGAAACAACAGTGCAACACAAGAAGAGAAACAGAAACATCACAAGACTACATAAGTGCAGTAACAGCAAAATCAAAATAGTTTTCTAATGATTCATCTTTGCCTGGAATGGTTCCACGTATTATTCTGATAGACACATCACTGGTTGTGCACTTAAAAGTTTTTTTTTTTTTTTTAATGAAAGTGTCATCATTCAACATGTGTTCTGGGTGTTTGATATGTCACAACTATCCCATCCAATGTATAAAATAACAACAGCCAAGAAAAATAAGTACCGGAGGGCTATGTATCACTTCCCCACAGCACATCCTCACAATATGACGGCCGTGTATTTTTGATAAAACAGCACAAACACTATTAACTGGGGACAGAGGCTGAACCCAACACTTCCTGCCCAGATGACGTGCAATTCCAGGCATTTTTTCCTCTTTTCCCACAACTTGCATAAGTCTGGACTTCCCTCTTTTTCAAGTGCACTTAGGACTTTGTCATGTCAACACTTCAAAACCACACATTTTGCCAGATCAGCAAATCAGATTAATAAAAGAGGATGTCCACAGCCATGGTAACACACGCACACACAGTTACGGTGGGATTTTTATTTCAACCAACAACTTTGCTTGGATGCTGTGTGGAGTCAAGCAACCCAACCTGAATCACAACAGCCATAACTGAAATACTCCACACATTATTGAACCGGTTTACACTTTGCTGTGTGAAGGCTGCAGAGAAGAGAAAAATGGAGATGTCTGATAAGACTTTTTTGTATTCGAAAATGGCAGATGACATTGTTGACAGCACGGATGAAGGCATTTATGTGAATGAAGACAACTTTAAGATCTTCAGGATCAAAGGCTTCATGGGACGTGTGAACCTAGGTGTGGTAAACGTATGAGCACACACACACACGCACACACACACACACACACACACACACACACACACACACACACACACACACACACACACACA
>JBBPDD010326698.1:0-10118 GCA_037974585.1 Bathyaethiops greeni
GTGTGTGTGTGTGTGTGTGTGTGTGTGTGTGCATATGCGTGAGCAGTGTATTTCTTAGCATGGGGCAGTGCAGATGAAGATTAAAGCTCTACTGATCTGTTCAGTGTTGGCTGCAATTCAAAGCCTCAGAAATGGACACTAGTCTATTCACCCAGTACAATCTAATATTCTGGCATTTCCTGACACTACCCACACAACATAAAGTCAACAGATAAGAAAAGTATTTCAGAGTTGTTTTAATATCTTGGCATGTGGCTTTGTTTTTATTTTGGCAAATAATCATTTCGCTTTAAAAATGTAATGGAAAGGTCGGCTCTGCATTTATTTCAGTGGCTGGTCTTTAACAGACTAGAGGCAAAGTGCTAGATCTGTAAACATAAAGAAAATGACCTGTAATGTGAAATTGATTAAGAAGAGTAATTTTATGCTGTCATCCTTCTAAACTAAACCTCTCATTCCCAATGGCTGTGTTTGTTGTGCACTTTTAAAGAAAGAGAATGAAATATTACATGCAGTACATAGACACATATATGACCAAAATGATTGAGGTCAGGTCTTTCAGCGACTTGGCCACACCCATTGGTCACAGGTGTACAAAATCAAGCACAAAGTTATGCAATCTCCATAAACAAATACAGGCAGTGGGATGAGTTGTACTGAAGAGCTCAGTGACCGTAAACGTGACACTCTGAAAGTGTTACATCAACTGTAAGTGTTGTGCAGCAGAAGCATATAAGAACAGCAGCAGCCCAATTATAAAACCTCAAACTGAATGGAGCTGCCTAGTGCTTTAACTTGTAAAATCACCTTCCTCCTGTTGTATTACTCACTACAGTGCGCAAACTGCCTCTGGAAGCAACATCAGGACAATAACTGTGCATTAGGCGTGTCAGGAAATGACTTTTGAGACTCTACAACTCCTCCCTTTGTCACACATCCACACAATAATCTGTGCAATTAATTGCCTGATGCTATTTTGTTGGGCAATTTCTTATCAGGTCTATATCACTATCATGTGTGTCCCTTTGTGTCACTATGTGTAGTATTATCTTACTATAATGTGCAATAAACTATCATGTACTATATTGTGCAATTTTCTTATCAGCTGTTAAAACGTTTTGTGCAATAGTTTTCTCTGTTACGTTTTATAAAGGGTGCTAAATCCTGTAATTATATCCTATATCTTTTTATTATGTCTTACCATACAACTACTCATGTCAGTATATATACTTATATACTACTGACCTCTATTACATACAGTAACATACTCCTAAACACCATTTGGGACATTAGTAATTCATATAACTTTTAAGTAACTTAGCTATAGTATTTATATTCAGCATGTGTGCATATAGCATAGTATATTGCATATTTTACAGATAAAAGATATTTTATTGAATTTTTTAATACTTATATATTTTTGAATTTTTGTCTCTGCGTCTCAGTGTCAAACAATTTCCTCTGTGATAAATAACGTTGTGTTATTCTGATTTCAATGACCCAAGCAAAAAGCACTTAATGCACAATCAAGCTTCTATTTATCACCATCTGATACTATGAGAGGTGAATCTGGGTTTGCTGAATACTTTGAGAATTTGGAACACATTGGCCTTACAGTAATGGGATAGTGTGCCGGGGCTGTGTTTCAGTGTTTGGGGTGGGACAATTCCATATTAATGCCCGTGGTTATTGAATGGGATGTCCAACAAGCTTTTAGGTGTGATGGCCAAGTGTCTACATACTTCTGGCTATTTGTTTACCACAGTGAACAAGAGAGTCGTTTCCCTGTGCTCCGGGTCAGGGAAATGTCTCTGACTGTCATCTGCGCTGCGCACTGAATGACAGTCTGGCCTTCTTGGAGAATTTGAGTGGGGTGCTGGGTTCAGGGAGACTGCTAACATGGGCAATGGCAGTGCAGCCTGGAAGGTGGTGATCAGTTGGCATGTCCTCCACGAGAACTTGAGTGTTGTTCTGTTACTGGACTTCTGTGCAGTGCATGGTTTCCCCATAATAAACACCATGTGCGAGGATAAATCTGTCCATAAATGCACAAGGCACAAGGATGCACATGGCCGCAAAGTCAATGATCGATTTCATAGTTGTGTCATCTTGGATGTGTAGTGAGAGTTTGCTGGGAGTGTCTGGCACAGGATCTTTAACTCACACCTCTGACAGAATCCCAACTGCATGCTGGGGGAGGAGGGGGACTCTGAGTCCAAGTGGACCTTGTTCTGTTCCTCCGTGCAGAGCTGTGACTGCAAGCTGGTTGGTGCCAGTCGTGGCAGTAAACCCAAAACCTGATGGTGGACTGATCAGCCACTACTTTTTTCTTGGCTTCATCAATCGCCGATCTTCAGCAAGCATTGGGATGGTTTGGAGCTGAGTGCAAAGCAATTGGGATGAGGATTAGCTCCTCTGAGTCTGAGGCCAGGGTGCTCAGCTGGAAATGGGTGGATTGCCCATCTCAGGCCAAGGGGGAGTCACTGCCCCAAGTGGAGGTGCTCAAATATCTCATGGTCTTGTTCAAAAGTGAATGTAGAGGCGACCGGGAGTTGGACAGATGGATAGGGGCAGCGTCTGCAGTGCTGTGGATGCTTAACCAGTCTGTTGCGGTGAAGAGAGAGCTGAGCCAAAAAGCAAATTTACTGGTCCATCTACATCAACGGTCACAATCTAGGCTAGTGACTAAAGTGACTGACAGAGTGAGAAGCTCGGACATTTGGGAGGGAGTCAGAGGAGAGCCGCTGCTCGTCCACATCGAAAGGAGCCAGTTGATGTGGTTCAGGTACATTGTGAGGATGCCCCCTGAACGACTCCCGGAGAGGTTTTCCGGACGTGACCCACCAGGGCACACGCAGGACACGCTGGAGGGAATCATAGTTTTCGCCTGGCCTGGTAACGCCTCAGTGTCCTCCCAGAAGAGCTGGGGGAGCAGCATATCTGCTGAGGTTTCTACTCCCGCGACCCAGACCTGAATAAGCAGTAGAAAATGGCTGGATGGCTGGATTTTAAAAACTAAACCTCCCTCCCTCTGAGTAATATTCTCATTCTTAAATTCTATTTCAACTGCCCCATGTCAGGCCTACAAGCTTCACTTCTTAATCTCCTATCTATTAGATGTCGAATTAATCCGTCTCTATCTAGCCTACCCATAGACCTCTTTCTGTCCTGAAACATTACTCCACTCCCCTTCACTGAAACTGTTCTTCTTTCCCTGTACTTCTAAGCAAAACTGCAACAGAATCTCTTCTTATCCAAATGTCTCACATCATAAACGAAATCTCAACAATCATAACTGTTTTAAATTCATCAAAAATAACAATCCAATCCAAAGAACTCCATCCCAATAACAATCCCAACGAATACAACAATCCTAACAATCCCAACAAAAGCAAATTCCCATCAAATATAGCGCTAACAACCCAACAAATCCCTAAAACATAACAATCCCACTACACTACAAGCCAACACACATTACAATCTCAACAAACACAACAACCTCAACAGATGCAACAACCCCAACATGTATAACACCAGGAAACAAAAATTTGTTTCATTACATTTTGTAGTGTTTCTTACACGAACTCGGCACGCTGATTTCGATGGCATTGTTTATTTTCATGTAGCTTCAAGGGTTCAAGGGTCATTTTTAGAATGTCACCCAAGCTGCACTATTTTTGTTCTCATCTTGACTTTTTCGACCAAATCTTGATGAAGAACATGGAGAGAGATTTCACCAAGACATCCAGGCGATGGAGAAGTGGTACTAAGGACAATGGGATGATGAAGCCGTGATGGTTGACTATATCTGGAGTTTGGTTGGTACTGATTACTCAACTCACAAGAGATAAAAACGATCCCGTGTACACTTTTAAAGATTTGAGGGTGATTTGCATTGTTACTTTATTTGTGCAAGCAAAATGAACGTTGTTGCTCCCAGTGGTGTTAATATTTCGCAAATCCCATGCATGCTGCTTAAAGTGGATTGCTGAATCGGCATGCAAACCTTGACTAAGAAGCATCCAAAATTGCAATGAAACAGACCTTTCAGACCTTACCCAGTGCAATAATCCCATATTGCAATCCCAAACATCTCAAAAAACATCCCAGCAAAAATAACAACCCCAACAAATGCAACAATCCCAACCAATACAACAACCCATCAAGCATAAGAATTTCAACACAAAAACCCAACAAAGAACAATCCCAACACAAAAACCTAAGAAACATAACAATCCCTTCAACCCCACCATGCCGAACGCTCTTGACCATCTCAAGAACATCCCAGCAACCACAACAACCCCAGAGAGCGCGCGCTTGCGTTTGTGTGTTTCCACGTGTGTGTGTGTGTGTGTGCGCCCGCGCGCGTGTGGGGTGGGAGGTGTGATTCAGTCTCTAGGACCCTGCAGGTGCCAGTTGTGGTCATTGGGCAACAGAAGCGGCGCAGTCGCAGGAGCAGCTCCTCAGCCTCCTCCCCGCGCCACCCCAAAACACACTCACACTAGACGCACACACACACGCGCGCACGCAGGCACCCCGCGCACCAGAAGCTCGCGCTCCGTCCTTCATGGCCTCGTCGTCCGCGAGCGGCGCGGAGGAGGCGCGCGCCCCCGCGCTCACACCGCTGAAGCTCGTGGGCTTGGCCTGCGCGTTCCTCGCGCTGTGTCTGGACGTGGGCGCCGTGCTGAGTCCCGCGTGGGTCACCACCGCCGACGGCCAGTATGCACTGTCTCTCTGGGAGTCCTGCTGGAGGAAACCCACCGAGCACACGGTCTGGGACTGCGACAGCACACTGAAAACGGGTGAGTATATACACACACACACATACATACAGTTATACACAGATTGTATTCATACGTTTTTAGCCCTAAATCACAGCTTCTGATTCCTCTTGGTGATAAAAATGTGTGTTTTGGTTGGAGATGGGCTGAGGATGGACTCACTGACTCATGAATGGATTCTTCTCTTGGGGTTGTTTTCAATGCACTGATCCAACTTCATCAATTTAAAGGACCTATTGAATCACACTTCTGCATCAACCACACAACATTAATAAAGCTGACTCCCAAGCCTGAAACAATGATTTGTAGAAACGTTTCATTGAATTGGAGGGTTTGAAGGAATGTACATGCAAGCCCTGAAGCACTGACTCCATCTGTGAGTGAAAGTAAGTGGACAGTCACTGTCACTGAATCGCAAGTCACTGTGTGTGGAGGTGATGAGAATAAAGTTGACTTCTTCTTGTGGCCCACACAGGACTGAAAATGAATCACTGAATACAGTTTTCTAAATCACTGAAATGAACATCTTTTTCAGTCTGGATATATCTTTTATTTATACGGATGATGGATGTTTAATTATTTATGTTCTATAATAAGTTGGATGAAATTTCCCATCACTGGTGCAGCTATTTCACTAGGATGCATCTGCTGGCCTTATTGCATCTCTTTAGGCAATGCGTTTGAGCTCTCTTTGCGTAAACGTCTCTTTTTGCATTCCTCGTCAGATATTGCATTTTGGGGTTTCTGAAACTGATCCAGGTTTAGATGTGTGGGTCAAGTATGTTATCCACCATGCAAAAAAAATGAACCTGGTCCCGCTAATGCGATGATTTATGATCATCACTGCACGTTGCATTTTGCAAGCATATTGATTTTGTGTCTGGAGCTGGGCTGTGTGCAGCGTGGAGCTTCTTTTTGTTATTGTTCAGCACTTTGCTGCTCTCAGCCAATGTGGGAACGAGCTGTGGTCCAGCTGGGGTTGCATTTCAGCTTTTGTTAGCCTCCAGAAAGGGCCTTTTTGTTGGAGGTTGCCCCCACCGGTATTGGGAGGGGGCAGGCAAGGAGTGAGGGGTGACTTGGACAAGGCAAAATCTAGGGGCTCCAGTGTTTCACGGATTAGTTACCAAGAAACAGATAGCCTGGGCCAGCAATGGCATTTCCCACACGGAACAAAAAACAACTTTCCTTCATTTTTAGTAATGCATTGGTGGTTCATAATCATTTCCATGTGAATGAAATGTGTCACATCAACATAATTATTGTCCGACGTAGGTAAAATAGAAATGGAAATGGTATACACATTGAATATGTAGACTGAAGAGTAGTAGAAATAGGAATATGTACATTGGGAAGAGTATGCATGTCAATAAGTGAGTTCCGTGCATCACTGTTTTCGATGCAGAAATGTACTTTGGGCATAAAGTGTTTGTATTATTTTAATTCTGTGTTGGACCTGTGGGTCCAAATAGTGCGTATTCATGCACATTTCTTTGGTTTTGCAACAGTCCTGCGTGGCCAAGAATGAGGCCTGGAACTGCGTGCTGGGGGTCGCCAGTTCGGTTGAAGCAACTTTCACAGCTCTGTTTCTTGTCCTAAAAGAGTCGGTCTCCATATAAAGTCATAAAGCTTTGGTCCACATACCAGAGGCTCTGCCATAGTAGAGCACAGGCCATTTTCTTCGCATTGCCTTATTGATTCGGACCGTCTCCATAATCCGTCACTCCAGTTATTCCCTGCACCCCCTGCCAGTGTCATGCACTGTGCATTAAACAAATCTCATTAGCTTTGCAATTACCGGCCGGCTCCATAGCTGTCTATAGAACACAATACTATTGACTCGCTGACTGCTGCTTGTTTTCACTGGATGTTTTAGCTAGATATGTGTTTAGGTTGAAGATTGGGTCTCTAAACGGAGGCATAAATAAGCCAACACACACACACGCACACACACACACTGCTGTCCAAGGAAAAAAAGAAAGTGGAATGTGGTCAGAGTGTATTAGAGAGACTTTGCGCTGACTCTACACTCAGCTAGAATGGAAATACAGAATGTGAAGAGTGTGTGTGAGTCTCCAAGTGCTGGTATTTGCATAAAGATGTGAAGGCCTGTAATACAGTCTCAGCAAAAAGGGCATAGTGCTTCTATATAATCACCAGAATGGCTAAGAAAAGGTTCTGTGGCTAAACGAAATATAAAATAAAGCAAAAACAAACATTTTGAGATGGTTGTAAGTTGTTGTTTTAGATGTAGCAGCTGATTTTAACTAGTAAAACTATATAATTGGCAATGTTTTAATCATTAACTGTCTTTAAACAAATCATCTAGAATTCACAATACATTTTTAATTGTGTTATAAACGCCCAACAGCTATAAATAAACACCTATAAATATGGGGCAAATTCACGTTTTAGTCCAGAAGTCTTCAGTGCCATTTTATATCATATTACTACAAAAGCAACCAGTAATAAAGCAAGACTTATTTTGACAGCTGTGGCATTCAAAGATCGTTGCTACACAATCATCATCTTGTGTGTTCTCCAGGGATTCATTTGATAATTTATTACATAATTCTGGCATGCTGTGTCTACTGCTGTGTCATGAAGGAATCCATGAAGACAAATTTAGCTAGCACTCCAGCAGGGTCTAAATTATAATAACAGACAGTTATTAGCAAAATAACATCAGTCTGAGACTATGAAGGTTTTTATTCATGGACACACTTGGAGCAATGGCTGCTGTTACCCAGAGTCATGTGTAGAGTCAAGCAAAAGTTTCTCTTTAGAGTGTAAAAATACGAGCAAAAGCCAAGAGTCCGTAGCATCACAGCTTCCTGGCTGTCTAATACAAAGTCTTTACAAAATCTTTACAAAATTGTAATTTATTGCCTTCATAGTTCACTGACAAGTTGCTCAGTTGTCTTAGTATTCAAGCTCTCCATGCTCGACATGTCGGCGGAATAACGTAACATAACGGAGCGGGGTCACATGACTCCACACGCGGTACTGTTTTTAAAGGGAAAGTAATCGAAATAATCGACTTGGAAAAATTGGATCGATTATAGGTTCTGAATGGCGATTTCGATTAATCGCCCAGCCCTACTTGATGGCACCTTTTTATTTTTTTATCAGTGCTAAATTGCCTCATATTGAGAGAACACTGGACCTGAGGGCAGTTGAATGAGCAAGAAATAGATTTTGGTAATTAATGTTTTGATTTTTATCTCCCATTTATCTGCATTCCCATCTGTGATCCCACAGGCTTTTTCGGATAGAACTCTTGCTCTGCTGGAGATCCAACTCAATTCTCTTTAAAGATAACACACTTAATCCATTTTTCCTGCGACAGGGAAAGTCACCCTGACAGGACAGACTTTTTCACAGGGCCTCTGCGGGGTCGGAGGTTAGAAGTTACGCTGCTGTCTTGTAGTTGAGGCATAAAGAGCTGGTGGGAGTCGACCACTGATTTGTTTTTATTCAGCTTCCTGTGGTGACAGAGCCATCCATAACTCAAAATCCTAAACCTTATTTGGTAATGAAGGCCCATTCGTGTTCGGAATGTTGGCCTGCGGTGTGAAACTGAACTGCAGTGATGTGGCGACTCTTAAACAGTTTGAACAGTTTATTTGCACAACATCCCAATTTTTACATATCATTTTTATATCTATATCTATCTATCTCTCTGTTTAAACAGACTTGTTCAGAGGGGTTCTCTGCTGCAACACCGTAAATGAGTCTACGGCAGCGAGTTATGTTAAACCATAAATGCTTTATTTCTTTGGGTCAACAGTCTTGTCTGACGTTTAAAACATTTTTGAAAATCTGTCTGACAGCTCAGTTACACATGAATCAGCTGGCGTTCCGCCGGTCCCCTCAACTCAACAACTATTTCATCCCCCAGTTTAAACACCCCAAACCTAAATACTCAAACTCTCTTAAAGCAAAGACGCTCATAAAAAATCGCATTTAGGTCCATGCATGCCAAAACCTCAACTATCTGAAACAATAACCCCCCGTCAGCACTATCCTACCCACTTTTCTTTCTGTGCACCTCCTTTTTTTTAAATGACACCATTGCTGAGGAGTAATTGATGCCCACAAAAGCTAATTTCATGCAAATTAGCCCCGGGGAGTTGCTGTAATATGTGGTCGGGCTCCGAAGCGCAGGCATAATTCTATAATTTGCTGGTTTTGGCCACTCTGCTATTAGAGCAAGCCATTTGTCATTACACGCTCAATGAGGTGGCGTTTTTTTCGGAGAATAACTATGAACTTGGAGCCATTTTCTCATGCATGGGGTTAATTATATAAAGTTATTGTGATTGGCATGTCAGCGGGATATGTTTGGTGGTCTGATCCATTCGGTTGTTTATCTGCCCGGTTGTAGGCTTGCAATGCAGGAAGGTTTTGTAAGATGCTATTTAAAGAGGTTGTGTCATGGAAAGGCAAATTTTCTACACTTTTTTTGGGGAAATAAAATAGTTTGATGCAATTGCATGGCAAGAATTTACTTTTAGGGGGGCCTAGTTCCAGCTTGGTTGGGGGGCCATGGAGTCTAAGCTATTAGATAAACCTTGTTACCATAACCAGAGGAAAAAACAAGCTGTTTGATTCATGAATTAAAGTCAGACTCGGACTTCCCTGAACAGTCTTATGATTAGGTTTATATTTAGACTTTTTAAAAAATGCGATCACACTCACACAATCATGTTTTTATCTTATTGAGGTTCCTCGACAGTAACTCGTTGAGACTGCTGCCATTTTGTCAGGTATGGGGCATCTCACTATCCCCCAACCCCCCCACCCCCCCAAACACCCCACCCCCATCCGCATCTTGTCAGCTCTCCATGGAGGATTCGGTGCTATTTCGAGGCCCTACTCCAGCTGAGTGTCTTTTAGAGTGCTTCTGAATGAAAGCATGGGAGGAGGGAGGGAGGAAGAGGAACAGGAGAAGAGAGAGAGAGAGAGAGAAAACGAGAGAAAGGCTGAGTGAGAGATAAAGGGAGGGTGAAGGCGAGAGGCACAGAAGAAGAAGGGGAGAAAGAGAGAGTGAGAGATAAAGGGAGGAGTGAGGGGAGAGGCACAGAAGAAGAGGGAGAGAATAGAGAGAGAGAGAAAACAAGAGAGCAATAGCAAAAGAGCAAAAAAAGAAGTGGGGAAAGGAGGGGTATCCATTATGCGATGCCCCATTTAGCCCACCAGAGTCACTGATAAGACCTCCATAGTGCAGAGGAGCTTCACTTTTTTCACAACTGAGGGAATCTGGTTGTGTGTGTGTGTGTGTGTGTGTGTGTGTGTGTGTGTGTGTGTGTGTGTGTGTGTGCGTGTGTGTGTGTGTGT
>JBBPDD010326719.1:0-10118 GCA_037974585.1 Bathyaethiops greeni
GCAGTGTGTGGGACGGTACCTTGCTCAGGGTACCTCAGCGGTGCCTAGCGGTCTTGGGGATCGAACCCGGACTTTCTTAACTTTCTTTTATTAACAGAGGAAGTCCAGGGGTTGGACTAAATTAGTATAAAGGACTAAAGACTACAAAGGGAGAAGAAGACGGTACAGCTGCAGTCATCAAAGAGAGTCCCTTTGATGTAGACAGGCCTCTACTGTTATTGTATGTAACACTGCAGTATGTCTAGTTATTTTTCTCTTTTTACCCTCGTTGTTGAATCTGTGCTGCGTGCTGCTGTCGTGTCCTGGTGTATGCTGCCTCTATGGTCCGGGAGACTAGACGAGTCGAGGGTGTATATGGAGTTTTAGTGATACCACTGATTCCTCTTCACTGTGTCCCCAAATACCAAAAACCATCTCATTCAGTAGCAAAGATCAATTCTGCTCAGAGTTTATTACAGGCCTGCAGTATTTCCAGCTGAAGAGACACAGTGAAAATACATCCGTATTGATCGTGTGCATCTCACACACACCCTCGGGCACACTGAGCTGTAGCATCACTTAAAAGTACTACAGCATAACAAGTACACCACTCATGTTTCCAACTGTATTCCGATGTTGTTATGGTTTTCTGCTCTGTCCATGCTTTAAGTTAAAGAACACTGGCGGGGAAGGACATACGCATGCTTAAAAAAACACACTTTCAAATGAATAGGTAAAAGTAAAGTGGCCCCTTGTAGTCACACATGAACACACCACAGCACATAGCGTGAACAGTGTGAACTTCTTCCTCTGTATTGAAGTGAAGCGGCGGGCAGCCGGGAACACAGCACCCGTGGAGCAGTGTGTGGGACCATGCTCAAGGGAACCTCAGGGGTACCTCAGGGATGACACTGGCAGTCCTGCAATTTAAACCTGACCTTTGATCGCAGGGGCAACTCCAGAACCACTAGACACCAAATGCCCAAAAGGTTTTCCTTCAAGCCGGATTTGAACCAGCGACCTGACGATGACAGCTTTGACCGCTACAGTCCTCCGCTCTACCAACTGAGCTATTGAAGGAGTCAGTATAGATTAATTAGCATTTAAGCTTATAAGTGTAAAGCGTAGATTTGTCATACATGAACACAGCACACAGTGTGAACAGCATGAAATTGTTCTCTAGTCAAGCAGGAACACAGCACCCGGGAGGTCAGGAGTACCTCAGTGGTGCCACTGGCAGTCCTGGGATTCAAAACCACACCTGTCTGATTGCAGGGGTCCTCAACCACCAAGTCCTTCCTTCGAGCCAGAGTCGAACCCGCGACCTAAGAATTACCGCTTCTACCACTACACTCCTCCACTCTAGCAACGCAGCAGTGCTTATGGAGTGTATAAATAGTACATAAACACTTAAGATTTCCAAATATTCACTCCCCACTTCATACACTCCATTTATGGACACTGAGGTGCAAACACAGCCCATTTTAATATAACATTCTGATGTCACAAAACCCAACGCACTTACATATCGACCTGTTCAGCCTATTGCAGAGCTCTTTTACAGGAACAGAAACAGATATAAAGAGAGGTTGAAATGATCAGCATGACTGTTTTTGATGCTATTAACAGGGATGGGATTAAATACAAGAATATAATAGAATATGGAACTTATATAGTAGTACTTCTTCAAAAAAAACCCTCATAGTGACAAAACCGCAGACCTCACACTCAGCTGATGCTGTTTGTATGAAGTGAACACACACCTAACAAGACCACCCTGGACCACCTGTGTGCATTCACCTTCACCACCCTGAGCCATTTTACACATTTCCTTGTTGGAAACACCCTTCTTGACCTTCCTGACCATCTCATATATAGGTTATGATCTCTCTTCTCACATCTTTTTCAAACCAGTTTGACTCTACAGCTCCCCCTGGCACCAATGCGTGGGACTGCATGTCAGCAGTGTGCGTGAAGTTTTTTCGCCCCCAACCTCCCTGACAGATGCCACTCACCTATGGATACGAGTTTGATGTGCTCCCTCTCGAGGAACTCCAGCGCCACGGAAACGTTCTCCAGCTTCATCTGCCTGAAGTTGGGCCTGGCGTGGTACTTTCTGTACATCTTCTTCTGGCTCAGTACTTCCAGGAGCCCGATGAGCTTGAGGCCGTCGCTCAGGTCCCTCTGCAGGTCTCCGATCTTCTTGTTGATGCACTTGAGGTGCTCGTTGCACCACCTGGTGAAGGTGTTCTGCTGGATCTTCTTCCAGGGCGCGTCCTCCGCCAGGTCCTTCTCGGTCGCCGGCATCTCCTCGTCCGCGTCCTCTCCGTCGTCCGTGCCCTGGTAGTACAGACTGGGCTGCTGCTGCTGCTGGAGGTGCGGCTGGTGGTACTGGGGCTCGTAGTACGAGTTGTTGCTCATCATGTTTTCGCTTTTTCGCGCGCCCCCTTTTTATACGGCAATCAGTGAGGCCGGTGCGTGCGCGCGCGCGCGCGTGTGTGTAAGTGAGGGTGGGGGGAGAGAGAGGGCAGTGCCAGGCGCTGGGGTAGAAAAGAAAAGAGAGAAAAAAGTTGAAAAAGTTGGAAGAGAAGACTTGCTGAAGTTTGCCTTGACAGAAAAATAGATAATTAAAAAAAAGTCCAGTGTTCAGTCCCGTGCCAAGTTTTCGTCTCTCGGTCCAAAAAAACTATGAGCCTCCGTTAGAAGTAAATGTCATTTATGTCCTGGAGAGAGCACTGAATGTAGGAAGATGCTGCCTGTAAAGAGAAAAAGAGGGAGAGAAAGAGAGCTGGAAGCAGAAGAGACCGGAGCGTTGCGGTCTCAGCTTGCTACACTTGAAATGCTTTAAATAAAGCAGGAGGCCGAAGTGGGCTTTAAAAAACACCCCGAGACCCCCAGGCTCACGTCAGGCCAGTGGACTTCTTGGTATGCCTCTGTCATCACGACCATATAAAACTGTGGGACGGGTAACCAAGAGTCCTGATCTCGCTCGGACATCTGATTGGCCGAGCCACACTAGAGGGAAGGGGATTGGCTGGGACCCCCCAAGGTTCTTACACTGATGAGTATTTATAGTTCTCCCAAAAGGAGATGTAGTTTAAATTTTTTTCACACCCGTTTTCAGACTGAGCCCGCCTTCCGAGACTTATGAATGTCTAATCTGCAGGAGCCCAGTGCAAACTTTCAGCCAATCACAGCCGTAGTAGGGCGGGGCTTGCCGGAATTCGGATGGTGTGGGGACAAATCACGCCTCCCAAACTTGGGCGCAGGGAAGGAAAGAAAAGTAAGTGATCTCAGGAACTCCCAGTCAGAGGTGGTAAATTTACACACATGTCAGAGAGTCACACATGACCACGCACTTTATTAATAATGGGTTTGTTTATTAATAAAGAGAATGGTCCCGTTTGTTTCTTTTACAAGCCGCCTATTCTAGGCCATGAGGTCATTTCTAGGAGGCCTAGGGCTTTTTAAGACAGCTGGCCGGTGATCCAAAGGCCTACTTGAAATGTATATCAATGGCATTATGGGGTTAGCTGCTGTATATGTATATATATTTATACTGTATTTTTAGGTGTATACGTCACATCCTCGAAAAGCAAAGAAGACTCTGAGTTCAGTGTGTCCTCTGAAAGGTGAACCCAATGATGGTGATGAGAATGGCCAATAAAAGCCCCCAACCAAAGTGTGGCTGGTTGAGAATATGCTTCAGGAGTTTAAATTAGGCATATTTAAGAGGTCGTAGCGTAATGACTCTGTGTTATAACCTTAGAGGCAACGTTTAGTGGTCTACAAAATTAGCAAGCTTCTTCTTACCAACTCTGGTGACCTCAGATAGGCTATCTCCCTTTTCTCTCGTCAAATATAACTTTATGACATCATTGGACACTTTCCTAGACACTGATTTAGCATAGTTTTAAACCAAATCGCAGTGCAACTGGGGAATCGCCACTGAAAATGTCTTTAGTGTAGGTTTAGGCTGTGTGAGTCCAGGAACCAGGCCCTATATCACTTTTTTTTTTTTTGCACTTAATTTAAGTTAAAGTATGTTGGTTTATTTACCACAAACAGACATAATTCATATTTACATGACAACTTCTCTTTATACCTTAGTATGTATTGCGCATCATTCAAAAGTTTTTAAATACGCCTTATAACTTCAACGGAATTGGGCGGAGCTACACTGGCAGGAAATGTAAATGAGCAGGTTTTAGTGATGTCACAAAAGCAGTGAAATCAACAAGCGCTTTTTTGTAGTCTAGTTTCTGTTCATGGTAAACGAATTACTTTTTGTAAAATCACAAAAAACAGTGAAATCGAGAAAGGGTTGTTATCGTGGCCTAGTTTCTACTTGAAACTTCAACAGTGTTTAAATGTCTGTATAAAAAAAAGAGAAAAGAAACGAGAAATGAGATTTTCGTTGATATTTTCCCTTTAATTGGCCACATACACGTGGGCTCAAAACAAGTTTTTAAATCAATAGAAACAAATTACATAAAAGATTGAATCAACTATCTTTTCAGTCCGGAGCAGAGTTTCAGGCAAAGCCTTTCTGAGTGTTTGGACTGAAGGAGTTTGTGGATTGTGAAGTGAAAAGAGAATCTGGGAGTTCTTCAGAAACTTCAGAGCTACCACTGCAGTGGTCACAATGACTAACCCATGTATGGAGGTGTGGGTCACAGTTACTGGAAGAAGAGACCCCCTGTGGACTGGCCTCGACATGTGATGTCTCACTCAAGTGGTCCCGAAGACGTGAGAGGGAAGGCGTGGAAAAAGTTAATTTTCTCCACTCAGTGACATGCCTAGTCCATAAATAGTCTTGGGGCACTCCCAGTATTGTAGTATGATGTCATCTGTCTGACTTATCATCTTGGCATGTTAATGGAGTCTCCCGTGTGTTCAGTTGTTGAAAAGCGAAGCCCCAGCGACGAGAGAAAAGCAAATGTCATGTGTCACTGAGAGTACAGAGCCACAGTGGCAGAGAAAATCAAGTATATTTACAGAAAGAAGTCTTTTACAATGACACAACCCCAGAAATAAAAAGACGGAATCACCGCAGTTAGAGGACATTCTCCCAGCTTTTTACTACTTAACAAATAAATAAATCACATAAACAGGTTTTGTTTAATAGCTCTCTGTGATAAATACCTGGGAAAAAGATAAAGTTACATTATTTTATTTTAATTCCAGATCAAATAAGGGAAGAAATTATGGGATCGTCAACAAAACGAAAAACGTTACCATGTTGCTTTATCTCGGGTCTTTAACTCTTTGGAACTACTGATGGAATGAGAGACGTCCAAAGACTTCCAAAGAGAGAGAGGAGTTCCATCGTTTGCACCAGGGGTTGAAGATAAAAGTTGTCGTCACAGTCTTCATAGCTATTTACCGTTTTGGCAAAATTCTTGACACACTGCTTTATAAACAGAACAGCAATAACTACGTGGACAAATTCTCTCAGACTTCACGCTCTAGAGTCTCTCGGATTTCAGCGGTTATTACTAGAACCGCGTTATGCAAACAAGGTGAGAACATCAGATCATGTGGCTACCCTATTAAAAATAGCGAAATATTGGACATAAAAAAAAAACACATTAATTGGTACATAATGATGACTTTCTTTATCAAATAATTTCATTTTTAACAACAACTCCTTTCACTGAAACGTTCTTTAGCCTTTTTGTTTACTGTTGTCATAAAATTTCTGTTTTGGTAGTGACTTCTTTGCTCCAAGAACATTTATGTAATACATCTGTATGATGCAAATGTGTACGATTTACAATTTGAATCTTTTCTAAAGCATTTTTTAATGTGTCTAAATCTTGTACATGTTTTTTAATATCAATAAAGCTGTAATTGAGCTGCATTTTGTCTCGACACCTTCTTCTTTATGGAAACTTTCACCCCTGGTTGCTCCCTAGCAGCCCAACATTAAATTGGCTGTGTCCCGATAACAGCACAAATAGAATTATAGTGGAAAGTTATTGTATTTGAGTCTCTGAATTAAAAATATTGTCAATTTTAACTGATATCTTTGAGTTGATTTCCATTTCACTGGAATGACCTCGAGTGGGACCTGCAGAAAGAGACTATGACGCTAAAGTGGAGTCAACTCCGAAGAACTCTTTTTGGCAAAGCCGTAAATCTCATCCCCATTAGAGATACACAATCCATTACAGTCAAAAAGGAAAAGTGCATGGATAAACTACTTTATTTCTTTAGAGCATTTACAAAATGTACAGTCAGATTACCAAAATACTCAATAGCTTTCTCATCTTGTTTTTGTTTTTTACACAAATGCCTGCTAAGGCATAACAACATGTAATCATGTCACAGATGTGCAATACAGTTATGTCACACACAGGGACAGTCAACAGCATCTCCACAAAGCCACACACCAACATCTCACTACACTGTCAACTGCCAGATTCAAGTTAACGCATAATTTGCTAACACAGTGGACATTTTGTACGTTAAAAAAAACCCCAGAAACATTTAAAGCCATACTTTTACAGCTGAACAGAAGGGACATTTGTGCAGAATGAAAGAGAATGGACGTAAAACAGTGAAGACACTACTCAAGATTCCTCATACACGTGTATATTAGCTAATACCAGTGTGCAAAAACCAAAAAGAAGTATAGTGTTGAAGAGCTTAACCCGGTTTTACAGTGTTATCCATGCTAGATCATTCTTGCTAGATCATGGCAAATATTTGTGCTGACCTACTGAACCTTAGCTAATGAATCCTTTACTGGTGTTAAAGCATGAAACACAGCTGAATTCTTGTAAATAGTTTGGCTCAGATGAGTCTAAGTAGCCTTTACATAAACTGGCTGAGCAAACTCAGTTAACTGAAGTGCGGTTAATTGAACATTTGATATTCCATCGAAATTTGGAAGTCCACAAAGAGAGAACAGCATAATAAAGAACATAGACTAATCACACCTTGTTAACATATCAAATTGGTTAAAAAGGCTCATTGACTGCAAATGGAACCAATTGGAATTGTAACAACAATTTCAGTAAAGGCAAACGGACTCACTCTCGTTGAAATTTAATATTATAAAAAAAAATCTATTTACTACTATCAGACAGCATGCAAAGCCACAGTGAGAAACATGCAAACACACAGAAGTTTACAGGTGCCCACAGCGGGCCCATCAGACTGCCAGCTGTGTTCGTTTAATTCAGAAAACTATACAACGGCCCATCCCGCCTCTGAGGCCGCAGCGAAACTTTAGATTTGAAGGTTCTGCGCCCACTTTCACAGTATTTCCCACCAAAGCTGTATGCCTGCCAAATTATTTACAATACAGTAAAAGACCACAATTTTTGATAGAAAAATTTGCTTTACCGTGTAGCATGCATTGTCTTATAAAGTCAGTAACCGTTAGTACATCGAAGCACATTCAGTTGCGCTACCATTGAGGTCTAAAGTGTTCTGTTCATCTACCCACTAGATACTGGAAGACAGCACTGCAGCAACTGTAGATGACCCAAGTACGGCAACGCGTCTAACTGGGTTCGGCCGCGGCGTCCCTTCTACGCTTTAAAGCCACGCTACAGAAGAGGCACAGAATCACCGACACACTCAAAGCCACTGTGTTATGTGCATTAGTTCTTCCTCAGCTACACTTTCGAAGGAAGGGTCTAATTCACTGAGCTTTTGGAGTCATAGTGACGGATGTCTTGACATAAACAGCTATGACAGCTTATATAGAGAAGTTAATATTATAGATGACCAAAAGTGAAAATAATGTAAAGGTCCTTACAGAGATGAACCCAACATGCTAACAGGCTAACAATAAATGGGAGCTACTCAGTTAGCAACAGTTAGCATAATGTCATCTACAAAATGCTAAATTCCATCAGCTTTAGCTTTTTTTGATGGGGCAAAATTCCTTTATTTATGCTTCAAGACAGGTTTTGGTCCAACATAAACACATCTGATTACAGAAAGTGCATAAATTGTGTATCTTGCTGCATCATAGCAGCACAATTAGCTGTATCTAGCTGCATACTTTAGGTAAAGCTAGTGAATTTGTGCTACACATCTGAGATGCATCATGCGTTCAGAGGCTGTCTTCAGGAGGAATTTTAGATAGGTCATGCTTTTTGACTGTTCTTAATAGACTATGTTGGAAGGTGTCCATTAAAACCGAGCGATATTATTTTATGCATTAGGCCTAAAGTTAAGAATGATCCTGAAGTTAGACAGCAAGCAGCTAATGTAGGCTACTTCGAAGAGCTGAGCTAAATATACAGGGCAGTCTGTGCGTAATTGGACAGTCACACAGTCTCTGTTGTTGAGAATTTGCACTCCATTTGGACTAAAACAGCGACTTTGAGGTCAGTAGTGCAGAGCATCTGTGAAGTACATCTATATCGGGTGAAAGATGGAGAAATCAAAGCGTAGTTTACTAGACTGACTGAAGTCTGCAAAAAATCACAACCAGGAAGGAGGACATTGTTTTTTTACTGTCCCCAACAACAATGGAGATACAAGCTAACAACTGGGAAGCCGATAAAATACACGCATGTTTTGGCTGAACAATGTCTGTTTAGGCTGAAATTTCGGGGGGAGTTTTTTTTGAGACACAAAAAAAGTGTCTCTTTAACGCTGAGAGAAACGTGAAGGTGATCCAAAACATCACTAACAAGTTATCTGGGTTACAAATAATGAGAAAAACCTCCAAAAAAGACTATAAATTCTAAAAGATCACAATAACAAAAGCAGCTTGGACAGAAAAACTGGCTGGTTCCACTCCAAACATTGTTTCCGGGCTGAGATACACTGAAAAATAAGACGTAATGTGTGAACTGAACTGAACATGACTACGATGGGGAGGAAATTGGGAAAAAATCCAAAGTCATGCACCAAAATAGTCATGATTCAACTGATATAGATGTACCACTCAAAATGAATAGATCTAAGTACCTCGTATTCACTGTTTCAGTACAAATCACGCTGGAGCGCGGATCCAAAAATAACAAAACACTGTCCCATTACTTTGAACTGCGCTGCATTAGTTTACTTTTGCTCTGAACTGTAATTCTCTGATTGCTACCCACCAGTATAACCACACACAGGCAATACTGGAGTACGCTCTGCAGTTTATCTGTGTACAAAAATATTCTCTCTCTTTTTCTATCATTTCTCTTTGAATCAAGTCAATTTGATTAAACACATACAAAAATATCTAACCCATTTTAAACGGTTATGACTGTAAAGTGAGCATCTATACAGTGGTTTCGTTAGTCATATATACTTCTGCAATAGTTGCTCACAACCAATCCAAACGTAAATGATCATAATCTCACTTCTTACTTCTGTCTGGATTATTTTGCCTCCACAATGAGCAGTGCTTCATCCATCATGACCCATTAAAGCACTCTGAATGTGGCAAATGCACCCAAACCACAGTCAGGTGTTGTAGGATTACAATTACATAGATATACTAATAAAACTGAATGATGCATGCTTTAAAGCAAAAGGTTTTTCTCTGTTAAAACGGAACGTAAAAGACAGCTAAAAGAGTTGCCCAGTGGAATAGGCCATACATAGAATCAGGTCGCATGCTGCCAGAGATCATCTGAAAAGCAACGAGATCAGAGCAAAAGAGTACAAACAAAGCAGCAGAGGGATAACCTACATACTTAAAGCTCTAAAAGAAAGAGATGCATTTTGGTAATAAGGCAAACAGGTCCTTAGTTTTCTAAAACGGCATTCAGTAAAAAAAAAATGACAATACACTCAATTAAGATGGTTGAAGATCAAATTAAGAAGAAAGTCTTTTCAGCACGTTTTCAGCATTTTCTCCATCTCTGTGCTTAGCAGAGCACGTGTGGCCCCCAGCACCGCATCCTCGCGTGGTCCACTGCTCCACAAATGAACGGTCTGTATCTACAGAGGCAAGGAGGACAACAGAGCAAGAAGAGCAAACAACCAGAGCAGCAAGACAAGAACGAAAGCACTGGGTTTGGAGGCGAATGTGTTTCTATGGTCTCCCAGACTGTACAGCCTTGTGCCCATTTCAGGAGATGTCCTCATATGTTGTTGTGGAGTCAGCGTGCATGTGTGTGTATGTGTGTGTGTGTGTGTGTGTGTGTGTGTGTGTGTGTGTGTGTGTGTGTGTGTGT
>JBBPDD010326811.1:0-10110 GCA_037974585.1 Bathyaethiops greeni
TTCTTGTATATTTCTCACTGTGTTTTTAAGGGGTGTCTTTATCTTCTAGCTATTGTTTAGTGAAGTCTGGTTTGATAGTTTTGCTTAAAACAATAGGTAAATTATTCAAAATATTCAGCAGTGATAGCACTGTAGTGGTGCGTCCCCAAAAAATAAGAACAAGCAAGAAAGACAGCAAGACAAAGCTGGTGTAAATGTAGATTCTGGACACTCAGAGACTTTTAAGATGAGCGTTTCCTCCATGCTTGCTGTGTGTGTTTGTGTTTAGAAGGGGCAGATCGAACAATAGCCCGCTTCGATGCTTTGATTCTATTGGTTGCGCGAAAATGTTCAGCAAATTTGAACTTGGACCGTGGTGCGCGCAGAAGGCCGCCGAGTTGCAGCGCGTGCCACGTTCGGTCTGAAAGACCCTTAATGAAGGCAAGGAGAGAAATATACATGCTGTGCTTCCAGGATCAGCAGGGGGAGATGAATCCCTTTGAGCACAATATACACACAGTAAATCACAGATCAGGCTAAGACTGTGTAGGGTGTGAAAAAAATGCCTAAGCAATGACCAGAGACTAATCAGCTGAGTTCTCTCTGATGACTCCATGACCCACAACTTTTTATGTAACCTATTAATGACCCCTCAGTATCACAATAGGAGAGTAAAGGGGTGTGACTGTGAAAAAGCCATGAAGAAAGAAGGAGGGGATAGGAGAGGACAGACAGGGAGCAAGAAAGAAAGACATTCATAAAAGTGTAGAAAGTGAGATATCTCCTTCTAAAAGACTCCATTACCCACAATTCTCTGAGACAGTTTGATGAGGGGTGGGAGAGAGAAAAGCGAGTAAAAAAGTGAGTACAAAAAGTATCTAGCTCATGAAAACCAAATATGCAGATACAGGTGAGAATGATTTTGTAAGGTTAGTATGGCAAAAGTGGTAGGAAAAAAGATAAGAATAAAATGTATTTAATTATTTATTATTTAAATTTAAATTATCAAAATGTATAACATAGAATGCCTTTTGTCTGTGAAATACACAGCATCATGTCTGAATCAATCAATCAATCAATCAATCAATAAATCAATTAACACACGCACACACAGTTAACAGCACTTAAGGGGGATACAGAGCACTGCTGCGGCATGAATAAGACATGCATGCAATGTCATGGTGGCTAGTTATGAAAGCTGTATGGAAATGACAGATCATGGGTGAACATGGGGATATTGAAAAAATGATGGTGGCAAGGCAAGTGACATTATTACATTTGCATAGCTTTGAAGAGAAGGCTCAGATCTTTCTGCAGAAAATGACACTAAGCAAACAGCAATCTGGCATTAGTAGTATAGAATGAAGGAAAGCTACAACATTTTATACAGAGTATTGCTGTCACCTGTTCCCGTTCAAAAATATCCCGCAAATGCTCCAGTCCCAGACTCTTCAGGAACTGGCTGATGTTCATATCCAGGATAGCAACTGAAACAAGAAACAATGACCTGATTAAGAATAAAGCAAGTAAAATTCCAAAGCAGATTCAATATTTCTGAGAATTTGTATAACAACAATATTCCTCGTTGTTCATTCATGTTCATTTTCTAACCTTCTGCATTCATTTGGAATATAACTAACATGAATATGTTTTTTGAATATAACTAACATGGATATTTAAACATTACTAGGAATCTATTAAAAGTGTGCAGATAAATGTTAATTATTTGACTGTATTAAATTGTATGTTAACATTACAAATGTAAATCTAAAAGGAAGTCTCAAAGCTTTTTGTTTTCACAGTGTGAACTTTAAGGAGAATTCCAGATCTCAGACAACTTGTTCACACATCAACTCCTTTACAAGACAATTATCAAAGGTTTTGGGCCAATTCACTTTATAAAATCAGAATAGATCTGATAGGCTGAGACAGATTTGCAGCTTTAAAGCACTATTACCTGGATTCTATCACTGTTAAGGGAACTATGTTTTGATTTACTAAACTTTCTGAATTTTAGTATATTGCCTCACATTTTACAAGCAATAAGGCAGTGCATTACAAACATTTAACAAAAGTGAAGGTTCAGTGTTGTGTTGCATCACACAAACTCAACCGCAGCCATTCTCCTTCACGATAAAGGGCTCCAAATTTATTTGAAAATCTGAAATTCTCCAAGTGTGAAAACACCTCCAGACACAAAATACTACTACATCTAGGTATGTCAACTCATTTGTAATCAAGATCTACTCACTCTCTCCTTCTCCTTTCCTTTCAGTTCCAGTGGCCCCATCAGCAGGCCCTGAGGCTCCAGTCACAGTCAGCTCAGACAGAGGTCCGGCCAGGTTATCAATGCTACTGGCAGCTGACAGGCAGGAGGGTGTAGAGGCAGGGGAAATGACTGCAGCACTGACCACTGTGGCCTGAGGCTTAAAGCAGCTGGGAAGGGCATCAGGGGGCATGGCATCAATCAGCAACGCTCGGATATCATCAGCCTACACATAAAGCAGGAGAGAGCCAATCTTCATTTCTGATTATGAATGGCTAGTTTTTTTTTATAACTATAGATGAATTATTGTTAAAACTCTCATTTTCTATGTAAATAATAGGCAAAAAAAATTAAATTCACATTCATGCCCTTTGATGTGCTTCTTTAATTTGTACTGAAGCTATATGACTAATGCAGTTAGCTTGAAGCATGAATTGTTTCTGTACCTAGTGTAGAAAGTTAGTTAGCCAAGATTTTTGACACATTTTGAGACACAATGTGTCACCGTATTAGAAATCAGAGAAGTAACACTACATGTGATACCTTTACAATTTGATACAGCTTGAACAAAAGAAAAATAACAGATGGGGTGAAGAAAGTGATCATGTCAACAAGCTCACATCTCTTTCACCTACAGATCATTTTAAATCATGGAACAGAAAACAGGAATATACTGAAAGACAAGTTACTTGTGCAATGCAGAGCAACTTTCTCGATTTGGCTCACAGTACATCTGCTAGTGAGCCCACATTTGTGTGTTTGTGAAAAAGTGTGTGCATGATACTACCGTAGCAAGGTCAAGTGGTGTTTGGCCCTCTTGGTTCTTCATGGTAGGGTCAGCTCCATGGGCCAGCAGTAGCGCACACAGCTGAGTTCGGCCCTTCTGTGCAGCTTCGTGCAGAGGGGTGAATGCCCACTTATCCGTAGCATTCACACAGGTATTGTATTTAATCAGAAGTGCTGCTATGTCAACATGCTGAGGAACAAGGAGTGAGGAGTGAAAATGTCAATACAACCTGCTGTTTATAAAAGCTGGTCATAAAACAGTTTCTGAAAATTCTTCATCTACCTATATTTGAGCCCCAAAATTCCAGTCAGTTAGTGTGGGGGTTAGTGTGATGACTCAGAACCATGACCAAGCATACAAGAACTTAAGCGCATTCATCTCATTTATCAAACCCAGGGGTGAAGGTCTATATCAGAGGTGCAGTGTTTGCTGGAAATTTGAACACAGGGCACAATGCACAATACAGGGTATACAGGGCACAATGCACAATAACTAAGAGAAAAGCTTACAATTCTCTGCGGAGAGTAGGCTATGTTGGTAATGGGAAGAAATGGGAATACATTGTGATTGAGTATCTCTATCCAACTATGGTTCAAAATTCAATTTCAAATAAAGAAAAGACAATTTGTCCATATCAAAGATGATTTTTTTCATTGATTAAGAATGTTGATTACAAAATGTTCTAATGACTGATGTAGACACTCTTATGTAGACAGACTGATGTAGATCACCTTAAAAAATCCTTTGTAACTATGACAATATTTGTCTTTTATTTCCAGCTAAAATAGACACCCAATCACTTGAATAAACTTCTTTAGACATAGAAAATGAGTGACTGTACAGCCACATCACTGCTCAGATAGTTAGATTATTTAAAGCACCAAAGTTGAAGAGGCTTACATTTGATATATGTGTGTATGTGAAATTATGATGTCAACATTCTAGTCCTTAGGACTTTGCACATTTTCTGAAATGCTTTCTACTTCTGTCAGCATTCTTTCACCCAGTCCTATTTAGAACATGAAGTTAAAAAATTAACCTGTACGTTACAATATTCACAGAGTATGACTTAAGGGCTAATGATCTAATAAAGAAAATTGCATAAATGAGATTTTCTCAGTGTGGTCTGAGATTTTTTTTTAGATTCATGCATATGACAAATAACATGTGAAGTTCAATTCACTTAGGTGAGAAAGGCAGCTACATATTTGTGGTCTGAAGGCATATGCCCCTGTACAAGCAGTGGTGTTTGTATGCACTGCTTTCTCAGGCTGTCCTGGCCTGGCCCTTGGTCACCAGTAAAAGCAGCAATAGTGTGGATCTACGATCTGCTGGCTGCGTTCACTGAGATTTAACAGATCCAACATACACAGCCATGGGAAAAGAGGGAGGCCCACGCAAGGTCAGGCAGGGCCAGCTGCCCACCAATCCTTCTCTAAGCTTTCTACAGACAATCAAGGGCTATTGGGTTTTCTGCCAGCCAGGCCCAGGGCGGCATTCTCTGTACCAATCATCAGGCAGCAGGAAGAGGCAGAAGAGGCTTTGTCTCTGGGTGGGCATCCTGGACAGCATTGAATGTCCACAAGAGCTTGAGCATGGACCCTGGAGTGTCCCATTCCAGCTCTGTAATGTAACCAGCAAGCTGATGCATGGTCCAACATGATCACAGATCCAAAAACATCCCCATCAGGGCAAGTGGAATAAACACCTAACAACTGCATAAGCCAGCACAGGTAGAATCATTTCCACATTACATCCACACACTTATATTACGAAAGAAAATCACAATTAGTCCCTTCTTTGAAGCAATACCACAGGCTTGGTTGTGTGTGCAACATGGTTAATTACAACAGAAAAATTTAGATATGTATCCTGGAGGGGGTGTGGTAGTGTAATTGAGTCCCACTCTTATATAAACAAAAGCCTAAAAGTCTAAAAACAAATGTGCAGTATTAGTCTATTTTAAAACATTTTGTGTCAGTTGTGTTTTTGTTTGTTTATAAATACAGAGAAACTACTTAACCATCAGCTATGTGGGAAAAAAGAATGTAGCTGGCAGACTACAACAATTTCAACACGTATTACAGCGGGCAGCCCCTCCCTCCAACAACCTGGGGGGACGTTGTGTTTACAGGACAGCCCCGTAACTTCAGTGTTCTTCAGGACCCTCAGTGTTGCTTTCTTAACTAAAATTATGACTAAATATCGTAATCAACGAACATTTATCACAAGATGCAGCATAAATATAGAGTACCAAAAGTATTGGGGAGCATTGCCAATACAGTGCCAGGGAGAGAGAAATGACACACACACCAAGTCTCTCTGTCTCTCTCCATTTTTATAAGCAGCCATTCCCATATTAATGCAAAAAAGCTGAACCTAAATTGTTCTGATTTGCTTGTGTTGACTACATTTGTTCAGGAATAATAATAATAATAATAATAATAATATTCAGACAAAAATGCTCAGACTTTTAGTCGACTGAAACTTGACTAGACTAATAATAATAATAATAATAATAATAATAAATTTAATTTATAAAGCGCTTTTTTAAATACCCAAAGACGCTGTATAATTTTGAGTAGACAAATAAAACAGAGCATTTTGTTTGCCTAGTCACACTTTAATTCTTTTGTCTAAAACATTTCTGTCTGTTTTTTCTCCCGCTGTAGTATCAAAAATCGTATCGAGTACCATCCTTAGTATCGGTATTGAGTTTAAAAATTCAATATTGTGACAAGCCTATTCTATTGAATTGTAGAGTTCCCTTTTGGCACATGTATTTTTAAGAGTGAAGTTCCACAGATACTGGAAAAAACAATCTCTGCTTTAGATTTTCATCTCCAACTAGATGGGGTTTCCTGGATCTTTGGTTATTACAAGGTATCAAAGGCAGCATTCCCATGGAAAGAGAACTGAAACCTACTGAAAAAATAATGAGTCACACTGTCCCATTAAAAGTGAATGAGCTGAAATTCTCTTGGAAGGACCTCAGAATCACAGCCATGCCATCTCTCTCTCTCTCTCTCTCTCTCTCTCTCACACACACACATACACACACACTCAATGTTCACTGAAACACTCATTAGCTGAATGAATGGATGCTGTGATCTTCGCTAAAACAAAGTTTCTTGCACCACTGCTTCCTGAGGAGCATCCACATGGATTATTCAGTCTACATCTGTTTCAGTCTGTTGCTGTCTTTGGAAGTTCCTGTTTGTTTACACAAGTGTACACAAGCAGCCTTGTTGGACTTGCACAGTCAGCAGATGGAAATGTTTCCCAGTAGCTCTCTGGGGCACTTCAGGCCCAGTGCACTCACCCCGTAAGAAGCAGCATTGTGGAGTGGAATCAGGCCGCCCTTGTCCTGTGCATTCACATCTGCACCATGCTCCAGCAAATACTCTGCCACCTCCAGATTATTATAGCCAGCTGTAAAAAAAAACATGGAAACGTATTATTTCGTAACCACCAGGTGTATTTATTTTAATTTTTAGTTGTTTATGCACTTGCTTTTTGTTGCTTATTTTCATTTTTAATATTACTTTTTAGCTGATATACTACTATTATATAACGAATACCCTACACAGTTTTGGACCACATGTCTTGGCCTCTTTCTGAGTTCTTACTTCACAGAATAGACCTTCACAACAGATGAATGCCTGCAGGACCCCCACTAATTAACACCATAATTGAAGGCCTCAGCTTGACAATGCACAGTCCAAGAACTAAAACCTTCACACTGTCACACTCAAAGTTACATTCACAATCTTTTTTACACACACACACAAAGGCAACAGTGAGAAGTGGCATAACAGCAGAACTAACTATAACTACAGAAGTAATGTGTCTGTCTGGTTCAAGCAGCTTACAATGCTGCAAGACTGCTCTTTGTTCCACTCTCCCCTTTCAGCCTTTGCCATAGTGACTGTGTCTCTTTTAATCTACCCTCCACAAATGCCAAGTGAGGAAATCAAAAACAAGAACAAAAGCTGAACAATAGCTGCCATGGTGCACAAAATGTTTTAAAAGGCAATGGTGCCATAGAGGACCAGACAACAAATGCATGATTCTGCACACCTGAAAGTTGTCTGTTCTTCTTGTCAGTTTAAAAATTACATGCTTAGATCATATTAAATGATCAATATTCATAGAATGTAATACTAATTTGACTATTCAAGAATTATACACATAGTAAGACAATGGAATACTAAATAACACTGGTTAGCTCTTTAAAATGGTATCCATCAAGGGGTGTAACTTATCAACCAGAGAGCAAACAATCGGTTCATGAAATTGACGAGTTAAAAATCAAAATAAATATATAAATGTAAAATAAAAAAACAACATACACACCCACACACCCACCTCAAAAAAAGTTATGGATAATCGGCTATTGGGTAAAATGTCAGGATGAACCTGAAATGCACTATAACCTTTACAGGGTTTTTTTTTTTTCTTTCCTTTTTTTTTTTTCTTTACAGGGGAATTTGATGCGACCTTCCCTACACGTTTGAATTCATGTGTCCAACTGTTCAATGTTTCTGTAGTTCTTACACAACTTGCTGTGTTTGATCCATGAATCGCCCAATTCATTTCCAGGTTCAATCAAAATTAGTATTTAAACAGTCTTCCTCATCATTCTATTCACATTTTGACATCACGAGACCAAGACGACACCTAACAATTGATCAATAGTACCTCGCCAATGCGAGGCTTCAAACAGAATGTTCTCAGACGGAAGTGGTCACTGAGCTTAGAGTGTCACAGACGGTCATCAACAGGTTACAACAGAGATGAGAGAGACTTGAAGTGTCACAAAAGGGCATAGAAGTGGACACCCTTGGTCACATTCCACACTGATAACCGCTTCATTATGAACAGTGTCGTGCAGAACTGGATGATGAATGCCACTCAATTCCAGGCACATTTAAGGAAGGTGAGAGGCATCCAAGTGTCACATGAGATCATTCAAAACCACTTACATCTGACTGGTCTGTGTGCTAGACAAGCTGTAATGGTACATGACCACACCACGAAGCACAGGCATCATCGAGGGAGGATTTACGCTAAACAAGGGTCCAGTAGGCCTCAGAGCTGTATTCTCTGATGAAAGTCGATTCCCGTTGAGCAGTAATTATGGCTGCCAACGATGTTGGATATGTCAGCTAGAAGAGAGGCAGCATTTCTGGAGTGAGCTAGATGATTTGATGCACTTGAGAGAGTGGTTATTGGTGCAGACTTTAACAGACATGTTGGTGAGGGGAACATAGGGGATGAGGAAGTGATAGGCAGGTTTGAAATCCAGGAGGAACGAAGAGGGAAAGATGGCTGTTGTAAAAACTTATTTCCAGAAGAGACAGGAACAAATAAGAGTGGAGGGAGGAGTACACAGGTGGACTACATCTAATGGAAAGGAAGGAGATTAGTGAAGGAGATTAGTGACTGCAAGGTAGTGGTTGGTGAGAGTGTACCAAGACAACATAGGATGGTCTGTAGGATGAAACCAATGGTGAGAAAGCTGAAGAAAACAAAGGTGGAGCAGAGGACTAGGTGGTGGAAACTGAAAAAAGAAGAGTGTTGCAAGGTTTTCAGGGAGGAGTTGAGAAATACTCTTTGTGACCAGGAGGTGCTCCCACATGATTGAACAGATATGAAAGAGACAGGTAGGAGGGTACTTGGGGTGTCATCTGGAAGGAGTACAGTGGATAAGGAGATTGGGTGGTGGAATGAAAAAGTCCAGGAGCGAATACAGAGAAAGAAATTAGCTACGAAGAAGTGGGACAATGAGAGGACTGAGGAGGGAAGACAGCAGTACATGGAGATGAAGCATATGGTGAAGGTAGAGGTGGCAAAGGCCAAACAAAGGGCGTATGACAACTTGTATGTCCTTGTATGGTTGGACAGTAAGGAGCGAGAGAATGATTTGTGCAGTCTGGCCATGCAGAGAGATAGACGATAGATGGAAAGGACATGCTGCAGGTTAGGTTGATTAAGGATAGGGATGGAAAGCAGGGCTTGAAACTGCGACCATTTTGGTCGCATATGCTCCCGAAATTTCATTTATGTGACCTGAAAATATATTTGGGAGCACTGGTGCGAGTGCATGTAATTGTTGTCGTGTGACCTGTTTTAATGTCTTTAAAAAATGTTAACAGTATATGTGTGTTCTGTGTGCTGAATGCTGATACGGTGACCGTTCTGCCGTTGAGATTTTAGATTGGTTAATAATAGCTGTCCATCACGCTAACTACAGCGGGGAAATGTAAACGTAAAGAGGTGAAGAGGGAAAATGAAAAGAACACTGACAGATTTCTTTTGCAAACCACATAAAGTTACAAATAATGGTGCTGGTGATAGTGATCATGTGGTGAATGTTGATTCACCAGCCGAAAAGAAGGCATACAGTTTTCAGAGAGAATGGTTGAAAGACTTAGAGTGGCCACTGAATCTATGCACTTTAAGCACGAGAGCTTGGTCAAACACGGTGAGAGTGCATGGATTGGGGTGGACTGTGCCGGCGGACGTAGGTTTCCAGGCCGGTGCGGGTTTGGGGTTCTTGGGGCACTCTCTCTCCAGACTGGGGTTCTGGCTGGGCCTGGGGGACTAGGTCCTGTTTGGTGTGCCGCCGGGAACATGGGTTAGTGTTTACACGGGGGTCTGGTCCTGCCGCGGGGGCCTTCAATGCATCAGTGGACCCGGGGGTCTCTTTTGCTGGTGGGGACGTCTTTAACATCTGGACGTAGCCACTCTGCAAGATGGGAGGGGGGTCTAATAGAGGTGGGGCACGGGCTCAACTTGGGTGTCTATTGTCTTATGTAGTTTTTGCGCTGCATTGGGGCCTGGTGGGCCGCCCCGCTCTCTGTGGGGTGGATGGCACTGCTACCAAGGGCCCCGGCCTGGATGGGCCTGGGACCCCCCGCCCTGGATAGTTTTTTGGGAAACGGGGGTGCCTATAGGGGTCAGTAGGGGAGCTGGCTCCAAAAGGGGGGGCGCTTTGACCCCCCCATTCCTTTCCTCCCCATCCCCAATGCCTCCCTCCTCCCGCTCCATCACACCAACATACAGGTAGGGCTTT
>JBBPDD010326866.1:0-10106 GCA_037974585.1 Bathyaethiops greeni
GTTTGTCATCGGTCACGTGGTTTTCTGCTTAGCCGATACACGCCTCGAAGCGAGGCTTCGTCTGCCACGCCCCCTTACACTCGATACGCGCTTCGGAGCTTCATCTGCCCATCACTACAGGCAGGATACAGACAGGGTAGGTGAGGCGAACATGAGGCGATGGAGACATGAGGAATACCAAACAGAACGGCTTATATTCACAGACAATCAGGGGTAAAACACTATGCAGGTGGGACTAAGGGGAACACAAGACAAACACACGGACAAAAACTACAAAGGACTACAAAACACACATGCCATGGCGGGTTCAAAATAAAAGCCCAAAAAACCCAACCAAGACCCATGAAAAACAGAACAGAACAGGACAGGAAAAACACAACAAAAACCAGTGGCCTCACACGGCCTTCAGCCGTGACACAGTTGCTTCAACTTGCAATGTCAACAATCTCTGTCAGATACTTTTGAATGTGAATAACCTTTTTAAAGGTATGAAGAACTTCCATTTAATATAATGGTTCTTTGCTAATTATAGAGCCGGTATTCAGCACAGTTTGGTGATTGCTTACCTAGAGAGCCGTCCACTGAAAACTTCTCTAACTTATCTGATACTTCTATGGCACTGTGCAAAGAACCCACTCTGCCTCTCTTCTTTTTAATAGCGAATGTGGAGTTTAGTAGACACAAATGCTTTTGTTGTGCAATTTTATTACTTTTATTGTCCCTTTAAACTGACCTCAGTTTAAAGAAAGTGTTCAACTGACATTACGTTAACGAGGGCTAATCTTTACAAACGGAGGACATGGCAACACAATCTGTGACGGCTTAACCCCAAGGAAACCAAATTACAACAGGCCTCATAAAATGTATCACCCGTGGAGAAAGTAGTCTAAAAAAGGAAGGAATGAATCACATCTCCGTCACTCATTGACCACAAAGTGGATCTGACATCAGCAGTGACCTCACATCACTACTACACACCTGAATGACCCCATAACCATGCGTGTAGTGGCTTCGGACGGGATGTTACACATCCCTCATCTCCATACACAGACCCATAAACACCAACTGTCTCTCTCTCACACACACGGAAAATGGAAATGACTAGCGTTGATTGTTCAACTTTTCTTAAAGCTCAGCGTGTGTGATTCAGCAGTGGTTAGGGTGGTAATGGGTCTGGGCTTCCAAACATTGTTCATGGGTTTCCTGTTAAAGGTCACTACACTACTGGAATTTTATAATCTGAGAACAGAGCGTAGAACGTACCACCTATGCGCTCAAATTGGGTCCCTCAAGCAAGACCCCATAGTGCGCAGTGTTGTCGCTGAGATGGATATGACATAGGATTAATCTGAGCTATGTCATAACCGTCGCAAATATTTCCCAAACACTATAAAGATTATTGAAAAAAAAAATAAAATGTCTTTGACTTTCATTGTTTCTCTCTAGGGCTTATGTATTGTTGTGTTAGGTGTTGGCTAGTTATTATGTGACAGTTGTTGTATAGATGCTCTGACTGCAGTATCTCGGTTAAATAGTTGACATGGATTTAAGCTGTTTTCAGGTAAGAAACAGTTGTGGAATTCTTAAGCACGGATGTACGTCGCTCTGGATAAGAGCGTCAGCTAAATGCCGTGAATGTAAATGTAAATATTAAGGTCCCATACTGCCAAAAATAAGTTTGGTTTATGTTAAAAATAACACTCTCTTAAAGCAACATTTGGAGTGTTTACGGGCAGGATTTACAAAGCTGTGGTGATGCACTCATCTATGATGGGTCAATTTTTCATTGCTCAAAAGTGAAGGGACTAAAAGTTCTATTTCTGGGCCAAGGCTGAGCTGGTTGTGCCAAAATAGGCCTTAAAGGATTGCATGGGACACATCAAACATGAATATACCAATTAACAGTGTGCTGATGCAGTCTGAGGGCAAAACGTAGGGGTTTCTGTCCCCCAGACCCTCCATGCACAGTGCACATGCCTTCTGAAATCAACAGTTTTGCACGATTTTGAGTGTAACTGTGTTAAACAGTGCTGTGCTATTGTTGCTTGATAAGTTTGCATCATGTTTGGAAGTTGATTGCAGCGCATGCTTCTTGTTATAAATATATTCGAACGGTGTTATGGGAAATGCTTATTCACCAACAGTAACGAAAGGTCCAAGAATAAACGTGAGTTAGGCACATGCATGAATACACGCACACTCATCCGATTTAAGACTGTTTTCCTTGTAATATCAGATGCTTCCACTCCGAGAGCCATTTCTCCGTGTCTGTTTTCTTTGCACACATGCTGAAATAACGCCATCATGTTCAAGAATGTGAAATCAGAGTCTATAACAATTCAAGGATTGTGATAACTCGACGCATATGGGGTCCGTGAAAAAGAGAGTGAGAAAGAGATGCACTCATTCGCACCGTGCAGTTTATGTGCAGTCCAAATATGGGTCCATTAACTCTCAAAACGAAGGGCTTGTTAAAAACA
Organism: Bathyaethiops greeni; assembly: GCA_037974585.1. Classification (NCBI taxonomy): domain Eukaryota; kingdom Metazoa; phylum Chordata; class Actinopteri; order Characiformes; family Alestidae; genus Bathyaethiops; species Bathyaethiops greeni. Next base: position 2,481 of record JBBPDD010326866.1, read on the forward strand.
ACTGCGTAATTAGGACCAGCTCCCAAGCCTCGGTTTCGGTAGGCCTTAAGAAAACACAGGCCTCGATTGCTGTCACCTGATGGAAAAACGTCCCGTTGACCCCCTGCCTGCACACTTTTCCACCTGGTCAGGAAACCAGGGCAGACATTAGCCAGGACAGCACCTCAGCACTTCTGAAGTCTCCATTTATAACCTTTGTTTCTGAGGGAGAAAGTGAAGGTTCAGGCATAGAAGCCCTGGGTAATGTAGTGCATGGTGACATTCCTTACCAGCTTTTTGAATCCCACATAATGTGTCATTCAGTGCTTGGCAGTAGAAGAATTTCATCTAAAGTTTTAACACTTCATTAATAACAAAATCAGGGAAATGTAAGGTGTTTTGTTTCTTAATAAAAAATAACTAATTAGAAAACAATCTGTAGAAATGCACCTGAAAACCTGGTCTCAATCCAACCTGTAACTCAATATTGTTTTTGTTTTTCCATTGTTTTTGTTGCCTGGCTTTTTGATTAAAGCTACTGATTCTGATTCTGATTAGAAACCTGAAACTGAAACAAACATAAGTATGATTGTAGTAAGTATGAAGAGATTTCCTAATTTCCTTACTGAGTTCTCACACTATAATCCATGGCTTTCCATTGAATATGCTTTACACTTGTTACTCTGATTAAAAATATATTCTGGATCTCTGAATCAGAAACTATCATAGTGCATCCAACAATAAGGACAGCATGGATGATATTATATATAGCTTTTGAAGACCCGGTAGCTCGCAGAAAATCCACATGCTAACCCATATAAGGTTAAAAACTAAATATAGGGTTAAAAACAAATCCAGGGAAATTTGATGGTTTGTTAGTAGTGAATGGGGACATATGCATGAAAAGTGCTAAGTGGCTCCATACAAAGACAGTAAAATGACTGCTAGCACACTGAATGTGAAATCCATGGCAGGCCTAGTTTTTGTTCCATGAAAGGAGACTTTGTGTTCTACAAACAGTGCAATGCAAATAAAATTGAAATCCAAGTGGGTGCAATGTCAAAATGGCACTTGTAGAACTAAACAATTAATCTTTCATGTTGTTTCAGTACTTTTCTATGCAGACCAGTACTTTCCTTGCTTTTGTATAATAAAATTACCTTGATTCACACTTATAACCACCCATATCTGGAAGCATCAATGTGAGAGCTCTACAAAGTATTAGAAGCTCTGCAAGCACTGTTGTTCATCAGCCGACTCTTTAAATGAGTGCCGATCATTAAATTTGTTGAATTGTTCCAATTGGAGCTGATTCCTCTCAAAACAAAATTGGCTAAGCAAATAACCCACATGGGATTTAGGAATAACAGCATCCATAATCTCTGAGTGCCACAGTGCTGAGCACAGGGGTCCCCCTGGGCTGCATACTCAGCCCTCTGCTATTTATGTGGATGAAATACAACTGTTCAGCAATGCACTGTTCAAACCACACCACTAAGTTTCCTGATGACACGACCACGGTGGGCTTGATCAGTGAATGACAGGGAATGACAAGGTGGCACACAGAGAGCATGTGCAACAGCTAACTCCTACTGTCCCTCAGTCATCAGCTAACACTGATACTGGTAATGTTACAGTGTGCATTAAAATACATAGGGCAGTGAAGTGTTGTCCTATCACGAAAGCGTAGCATTGTGAAACGAAAAAAAGCCCTAAAGCACATATTTTGACTACATTGTATATCAAGCTTCGCAAAGACTCATGAGACCGGGCTCGTGCCCCTCACTGGTGGCTGCCCCCTGCTTCACTTGGTAAATGGGCTAAATGCATGGTGTGTTCATGTGTGACGATAAAAAGTGACATTACTTTTACACTGTGTCCTGTGTAGACAATAGAAATTACAATAAACCCCTACCTGACCTGACTTGTTTCCTAGCTAATGCTAAAGCTTCAACAGTGCTACTTTATCAAGTCTCTATTTCCATAGTTAGCACAATAATGTAAAAAAAACTATTTTTGTAAATGTCCTTCCGCAATGACTTGGTTTCTCACATGAAAACTATTGTTTGTTTGTTTTTAACCAGGAATGAAAGTGGACTGTTCTCCACAACTACATAAATGACAGTTTGGGAACCACTCATCACTCTTTCCATACATTAAACACCTGTCATGGAGATGTTAAATACCTGTGTCATAACCTCAGGTCTCTGTAACTCCCTGTTTCTTGGTGGGGAAGACCATGAAAACGACGTAGAGGTTTTCTGTGTGAGAGAGGAGAACACCCTGAGTCAGCGAATAGCTGGTGAGAGTGAAACTGTACAGATGGAACATGGGGCATACAGTCCTCTAGCCATGGTGCCCCCCCATCCATCCCCTCCACCAGCACACCTCACATGTTTAAGAGCAGAGGCCTCCTTGAGGAATCTTAGCCTGCAGTAAAAGAGCTGAGGCATACACATTCATGCTGAACAAGGAGTGCTCTGTGGTCACCTCGTCTCATTCATAAGAACCTGGTAATGTGATACAGACCCGGTCCATCAAACCCACATTATATTTTATTTCACTGCCTATGCACCAAGTAATAGATAAATATACATTGGTAGAATGTTCATCCATGTCGTATGGCCAGTTTGAAAGCCCTGGGACATTGTCTGACAAGACTGAAACTACACTCTTAGAAGTGAAGATGTCAAAAAGGGGACGCTGAAGGATTACCTAAAGCAGGACGTTATCAGGTTGAAGTCTGAACGCTGACCCAGGTTTAATTTTTACAGTGCTGACACATTTACATATCGAATATCGAATCTGAGCCACTTTCATGTGTGGCTCTAGGTAAGATATGGATCTGATTCCTGGCCCTATGACTTTAATAATAATTACTCTCAGATGCAACAGGGTTGCCGTAATAATAAACAGCTGAGAACAGGTTTGTCTTCGTTTTTCTGCTACTTAGAAGTCTAGATCTCTACTACCTACGCAGTGCACAACATAGGTCATTAAAGTGGAGGCATTCACATTGTTTTTATATTTCTAATGAAGAGCATATCGACCAGCATATCTACTGCCTCTACCAGAGTTTTCAATTGAAAAAAGCTCCAGGCTTAATTAAAAATTGCCCTAAAGAATACTTCACTTCAGTGCTTGAACTGATATCTTTAAAGAATTGTCCTCTTGAAGATTCTTTAGCAACAAGAGCTTTGTTATTTAACTCCCTTTGTTATTTGGAACGAGTTGCACTTGAACAGTGTGTGGACCAACAGTGTCCTGGTGTGAGAATCAGATTTATTATTATTTATTATTAGATTCTAAGATGACTTGATGATAAAGGAGCGGTGAAGTTAAAACAAATATAAACAATAATAACAACAAAGTGTACAGGTTTGTTCAGAATGCACCTGTTTGTCCTGAATATAGCTGATTCATTGTTGGCTATAGCCCTACAGCATACAGAGCAGATGTTTATGTTAGCTGATGCAAAATACAGCAGAATACTAAGTCTGGAGTGAAATTATGTGGTTTACTAGGGCAGTGAGTGACTCACTATCCTGGTCACTGAGTACCCCTGCTCTGCACATGTTAGTGTTTTCCCTTCTCCCAGCACATCTGGTCCAGCTAATCAGCTCATTTAATGAGCCTAATGAGTTGACGTGGGTGTGCAAGGACAGAAAAACACTATAATGCGCAGGCTAAGAGGAGCTCCAGGCCCAGTCTGGGAACCTATATGCTGGAGTATTGCTGGCTAGGTTAAGCACTGTTCTTTCCCACCTGTTTAATGCCATACTAGCTCATAAATATAATCATATGAGTGCATCAGACCTAAAGTAAACATAGTTATTAATAAACTCATTTCCGTGTCTGAACATGATGTTTAGAAGAACGTCTACTTTTGTGTGCACTTCCCTTAAAAGACCACTTCATCAAGGTTTTTTAAACTCTGTATTAGAGCTTGTATTCCACACTGACTGCAGCTCAACCTGTCTCTGTCCTAGAACATCAGTTCTACATTAATACAGTAATGTATGTGACCAGAACGCTATGTCCTCATTTGAGGATGCAGAGACTCATTATAGGATCCAATGGAACCGTTTATGTTCACCGTAAGTGTTACGACTGTTGCTGTTAAGCTCTACAAGGCTTTGGACAAGACTAACAAGAAATCAAAGATCCATCCTGGGTTGAAAGGGATGGACCGGAGTGAAAAACACTGATGGATGAATGGCTTAGTGAGAAAAGATTAAAAAAAAAAAGACACAACAAGAGACTGAAAGAAAGCAGGCTCCTGCTTGTGACCCAGATTGGTGAGAGATTTGATGGAGAGCGACAGTGCGGGCAAACAAACGCAGAGCGGCAGGAGAAAGATCAGAGATGAGGGAGGGACCATGGAAGAGAAAAGCAATGATCAAACAGAAAGAGTCAGACAAACACGGGGGGAGCTGGAGGAGGTCATTGTGGGATGTGCAGGGCAGTAAGAGGTAACGGTGTCCTCTGGGAGTGAACTGGTTCGGGTCCATGAGATTCTAAAGCAAGGGGGCATCAGAAAACAAGGCATTCAGAATAACGACACCTGCTTGAACAAAGCTACCGCACCTCATTTCCATAGAGGAGCTCCCATCAGTGGCGGCACAGCTTCTTATGAAGTGGGGCCAAAACAGGAAGCTGCACTAGTTTCCAAATAAAAGGCTGACCGGTTCGGCCAGTTCACTAAATGGGAGGGAGATGTGGATGTGCTGAGTGCCATCAATGGTCATTCTAAAAGCTGCCAAAGGCCAAAGTCTGTGGAAACTAGCACCATTCCACATCACAACCCATCTCCCATGGACCCACTTGAGTGCATGGACACATGCCTTAGCACAGAAGGCATAGATAGACCCACAAGCCAACAGACCCCATGCTGCGTGTCCCCCCTAAAACACACACCTGAACTGTGAACTGACTCAACTTTCCACCATTGTCTGTTACGCACCACCTTTTTATGATGTGCTCCATGCACAAAACACACCCATGTGATATTTTACTTGAATAAAGTTTCTGTATTTATCATTGATTGACTGTGTATTTGTACTGAGCTGCTGCTGATCATCTGCACATATAAAGCACCCAATTACGTTCTGGTACTCTCTTCACTGCTGCGGCAATATTTTGCCCAATTTTGAGTTGTGAGAAATTACCCTTTGCACTAAATCTAGTTTGCCTCTAGTTTGGAGTTTCTATCTATATTTTATTTATAGATGTGTATTCTTTGGATCTTTTCCTGATTTGTAAAATCTGGAGCCACACATTTCATCACACTCATATATTTTTATAGCTGAGATGAGTTTACTTTGATAAGCGAATGGATTTTCCAGGGAATCTTAAGTGGGTCCAAAATCAAATATGCTTTCAGAAAAAAGATACTAAATTGTCAGTGGAATTTCTAGACTCATCTTTGGGAACTCCTAGGCCCATACACCCAATAGGTTTATTTGTTTTTGAAACATTTTTATTTTAAGGGGTTTTTAAGGGTCAGTAAGGGTATAAACATGCAATTTTTTAAAACTAATCATTTAAAGTACACAATTGGACTATTGTAGGACCTGTATAGCACCTTTTCTCTCAATGTGTCCTCATCAAAAACTCTCTGTGCATAAAAAAGAAGAGTGCACCTCCTATTTATATTTGTATCTGTTTTTAACACGGAGTTCCTTCTAGGGAGAACAATAATAATAATAATAATAATAATAATAATACATTTTATTTGTAACGCACTTTACATTTGGAACAGTGCATTGTTGGTTGTAGAATCCCTTAGGAAACCTGAATATATGGGTTCTACATATATTATATAGCTCTAAGGTATTGGTAAAAATGGATAAAAAAAATTAATTGAATTCATACTGCTATAATACAGGTTAGGCTCACTTAATAAGTCTCATGGGACTATACGCTTTGAGGAGCCGCTATGAGAGTCAACCAATTCTGTGTATTCTCATTCCTGGAGAACTGATTAGGCATGTGGAATTCCTGGAAGAATCTGGCCACAATCCATCGCGGGACGGAGGGAGGCACAAAGGGAAGATGGCATTTCTTTACTTAAAGTTAAAGAATAACAAAACAATGGGAGCTATTTGTTAAGACAAGAAGCTGCCTCTCATTGAGCTTCCTTTTTATGAAGGATCTCTCCCAATGACTTCTGGCTTGAACACATGGAAAGAATCATCTCCATCACTGTCACTGTTGTTTTTGACCAGTGGGATATTGTGGAACGTTGGCTTAATTCTGCCTTTTCATAGGTTGTTTCCATTTTGACTTGCATGTCACTTTTCAACACGTGAAATGCTGTACATTGGAGAAAAATAAGTTTGTCAATAAAAGTAAAGGAAGTCGATGTTGTTCCCCCATTTATATGTGCATCTGGCCTAACACACTGCCTACTAAGCGTTGTGATTTCATAGCACATATATAAGTGCTGAGCCACTTTTTTGCGTAGCATGGATTCTTATTTATTACCATATATGCAACAACAATTTTGCTCCCCCTCCCAAAAAAAGGAAAAAAGTAAGAAAGTGGAGTAAAAAGTAAGATATTTGACCTTTGACCAAGTTCAAATAAAAAGTGCTAATACTCCAGCAAAGTACAGCTGCTTCAAAAAGGTACTTCAGTACAGCAACTAATTACAAGTACTTAGTTACTATCCAGTCCATCACTGGCCGAGGGATATAGGGGGAAAGAACTAAATTTGTCACGGAGGCGGGGTTTAACCCGCTCCCGTGATTTACCCCTGGAATCACAGGCAGGCAGGCAGGCATCCATAAACTCAGGCTCTTTATTAACGTGAAACATAAACAAGAAAGAAACCTGGCTCAAGGGCCAATATGAAAACAGATTAAACGAGGCGTGAATACAAATGAGGCGATGGACCGATAACCACAGCCCACAAAACTAGAACTTAAATACAAAACATCACTCGAACAGAAACCAATCAGAAAACACAATCACTTAGAATAAACACAAGACAGGTGAAACCGTGAAACAAGAAACAAAACATGCCCAATATACCAAAATAAAAGCCCCAAAACAAAACAAAACCAAAAGCAGTGACCCCTACTGGCCACTGGCCGAGCCGTTACAAAATTGTAACTAAGCCTTGCCTTAGTACAGAATCAAAGGAAATAGACCTGGCCATTGTGTTTAAATGTTACAAGATCACAAAAATCTTAAAATTTTAAACTACAGTAATAAAAAAAACTATGGATAAAAATAAATCAAGTGGCCGACAGTGTCAATTGACGTAATTTCATCAGAATCAGAATCTGCTGGAGCAGCGAGCATGCTCTGGAAGAGAATGTGGGTGTGGTGTGGGCACATGTACAAACTTATTTTTACATACTGTTGTTGTTTGTGCTTGAGAGACACTATCGACCGGAATCAAATTCCTTCCATGTGTTGTTCACATACTCGGCCAATAAATGCAATTCTGATTTGGTGAATGGTGCTGTACGACAGGCTCTTGGTCCAAAGTCCACAGGGCAGGCAACAGGTTATTACAAGATTAATCTTATACTGATTTTTGGGAGTACTTGTCCCTAGGTTAAATAATAAGAGAACTGGAGACGTGTACTAGCAATTCCTCGAGCTAGATTTATTGTTGTTTCATACGGAGATGAACAT
>JBBPDD010326876.1:0-10106 GCA_037974585.1 Bathyaethiops greeni
TGGTGCTGTAAAATGCCCCACTGTTCTTCTATTAAGAATTTATTATACTGTATGAACACCCTTGGGTCACATCACCATACTGCCCCCCCCCCCCACTTTTAAATTGGCTGCTACGCCCCTGGTAGTGAGGAAATTTCAGGACTGGACTTGTTGCACAGGTGGCTGTCACGGTACTATACAGGATTTCACTGAGCTCCTGAGTGCGACACATTCTTTCACAAATGTTTGTAGAAGCTGTCTGCATGCTTAGGTGCTTAAAGTTAAACACATGTGAATTTAATTAAACACCTAAATTTAATTATTGTGATGGGTGAGTGAATTTTGGCAATATAGTGTATCTATCTAGGCTCTTCTCATTTAAATAAAATATATTTTTTCTCAGATTATGCATATTATTTGCCTATTTCTCATCATTATCAGCATTATAAACTAACTATAAACTGTATGAACTGTGTAAACTTAAAGGGAGCATTTTTTTATAGGGTAGCATGGATTGTCAAGCCAGTATAATTCAACAGAACACCCTGCTTGTATGTAAATTTTCTTAAACGGCACCCTGTAGGCGGACTTAGTTCTATCATTCTCAGCATATTAGGTCATATTTTTGATTATTGTGACCATTACTGCACATGAACAGTGCAAGAATAGTTATTTAATAAAAGAGATGTTGAAAGTGTCATGCACATGGGTCATCTGACCCAGTTGACGATGGTACTGTGTATACCGTCCACCCAGTATCTGGGCGACTGGGGGGGCTAAAGCCCTAAGTAACAGTCTTGGGTGCCCTGTCAGTTTAACCTAGATCTGTCCATAATTCAGCACTGCCATCGCTGGGTGTCCTCCCAGTGAGTCACTGGAGGGGGGTTACTGTCATGCACACGGGTCATGTGACACACAAGAGGGACCAGAAATTAGGCGTATCATGGAATGTAGGTAAGCAGTGTTCAGTCATTGAGTACTCACATAAACTGTCTATGAGTCTGCTGGTTTGGGTCTGGATGCTTCTGTACCACTGGTCTGACGGTAGGATTGTGAAAAGTCTGTGGGTGGGGTGGCTGGCATCAGAGAGGATCCCCTGTGTCTTCCTTCTACAACACAGTATATAGTATATAGAGGTCTGGTGATGTGCTGTGCGGATTTGACCACCTTCTGCAGAGTTTTGTGGTCCAGAGCGGATGGATCAGCGGTCCCCTTGCCAGGAGATCAGGCCCCACTGGCTCCACCTCAACCACCGCAGCTCCCGCCTTTCCACCAGCAACTGCACGACCACTATCAGCAGCTGGTGATGCTCACACAGGCGGTTGAGCAGATCCGAGGACATCTCCAGGCACCCGCTGCCCCACCCGCTCCTGCACCGGCTCCTGCACCTGCCCCGGCGCCTCCGCTGGTGATGGCGCGCCATTCATCAAAATCAGAGAGGTACGGAGGGGACACGAAGGGGTGTAGGAACTTTCTGTTGGCCTGCGATCTCTTTTTCACAGAAAACCCAGGGCTCACCGACGCTCAGAAGGTGTCTATGGTGATCCAGCGATTGACGGGCAGAGCACAGGACTGGGCTGCCGCGGTTTGGAGAGCAGGGGGTGTGGAGTTGAACGATTACGCAGCATTTACACAGCAGCTGTATACGGTCTTCGATCACCCCGGACAGGGCAGAAGAGGTGGACCCCGGTTGTGGCGACTGAGACTGGGATCTCGTACCGTGCATGAGTACGCGTTAGATTTCCGGATCACCGCCGCAGACAGCGGGTGGAATCAGGAGGCGCTCCTGACCGCTTTTCGCAAGGGACTGAACCCAGACATACAAAGAGAACTCGCGTGTCGCGACGCGGGTTTCGATTTGGATGAGGTCATCGAACTCGCAACAGCCCTGGACATCCATCTCAGAGAGAAGGCGGGGACACACCGATCCGCTCGGCGCCTCTCGCCTCCGGGTAAGGAACCACAGACCAGCCGTCAGTCCGATTCCGCGGCCCGTCCCGCTCCGCGAGAAGCCCCTCCCGAGGAGATGCAGCTTGGGGCGTCTGCAAGGGCAAGAAGGCTCCGGCGCCTACAGGAGGGTCTTTGCTTGTACTGTGGGCAGTCTGGGCACTGGCGCTAACGATGCCCGCAACGGCCAGCGGCCGAGCCCCCTGTACAGGTGTCAGAGTATTCAGAGAAAAACCAATTTGTGTTGCCTGTTACCGTGTCCATGAATAACTCTTGTGTCTCTGTTTGTGCCCTTGTAGACTCAGGGTCGGCTGGTAGCTTCATCTCCCGGTCCCTTGTGTCCTCCTTGTGTATCCTGTTGGGGATGATTTGAATGTATTTCTTTATTTGCAATCATTTTGTTTGATTTACATTTATTCACAATGCAATCATTTACTTCTTTCATTGATTTAATGTAATTATGTAGTCTCTCATTCTTAGTAGAGAAACAGATGGCTTAGGGGCCATCTGTGGAAGCACGAGAAGTTGGGTTCCAAAGTGTTCTCAGGGAAACATATTCTTTAAGGTTATAAAAGTGGCTTCCTTAGAGAAACCTCTCATCTCTTCTCATGTCGTATAACCTGCAGGGTGTCTGGACTTAAGGCAGATGGTCAAGGAAAAACTCTTTGTTCCTAAATGCGAAGTCAGACACGGTGGAAGGTTCCCAAGGACGTCTCATTTAGATAACACGGCGACTTGTGTCCATTATGGGCAGAGCGTCCGGGGAAGGGGGAGTTTTACAGCTTGTATCTCCGTTTGTGAGATTCCGTGGGCCGTGACAAGAGATGAGTGGTTTTGAGTATAAAGAGGGGTCTCAGTTCTTCCTTTGTCAGAGCAGAGCTGACAAGCCTCACCTCGATCACGTACCCGGTTTCCCTCACTGTCCAAAAAGCCCATACTGAATCTATTGCCCTCACGGTCCTTCCCTTGTCGAATCACCCCATTATTCTTGGTTTACCGTGGCTCCGTTTACACAACCCCCATATCGATTGGCACGCACACTCTATCATTTCGTGGTCCCCATCTTGTTCTAAAACCTGTTCTGTTACGTCCCTTCCCGTACACTCCACCTCTATTGAGAGTCCCCTTTCACAGAATCCCGCTGCGATTCCACCTGAATACGCAGATTTGCGCGACGCGTTTTCGGTGGCGAAAGCGACCCGTCTCCCTCCGCATCGTCCCTGGGATTGTGCGATCACCATGATCCAAGGTAAGAGCCTGCCTCCGTCACGTGTTTATCCATTGTCCGAGCCGGAGACTTGGTCAATGGAGAAATACGTGGCCGAGATGCTGGAGCAGGGCTTCATCAGGCGATCGCGCTCTCCCGCCTCCGCCGGTTTCTTCTTTGTGGCAAAGAAGGACGGGGGGCTGCGCCCCTGCATTGACTATCGGGGGCTCAATGCGGTCACGGTTCGTTTCACCTATCCGTTGCCCCTCATCCCGGCTACACTCAAGCGGCTCCGGGGGTCCACTATTTTTACTAAGCTGGATCTCCGGAGTGCGTACAACCTGGTTCGCATACGGGAGGGCGACGAGTGGCTGACGGCTTTCAGTACCACCTCCGGCCACTACGAGTATTTAGTTATGCCGTACGGGTTGGCAGACCCAAAAAACATATACAGAGCACGTCAGTCACGTCCGTTCTGTCCTCTCCCGTCTACTCGAGTACGGGTTGTACGCTAAGACCGAGAAGTGTGACTTCCACCAGGAGGAGGTAACGTTTCTCGGTCACCGCATCAACCGGGACTCGCACAGCACCCATGACAACTAGCATACAAAATGCATTATTTTTTCGATCTTAACATTGTGAATAATAACCAGAGACAGTGTTTAGTGAAATCAACTTTCATTTGGTTTTATTTTGCTCCAGTTAGCTACATAATATTGCCAAAACCATTCACTCACCCATCAAAATAAATAAATTCCAATCACGTCCTTGGCCACAGGTATATAATTTCAAACAGACTCTTTTACAAACATTTGTAAAATAATGGGTCGCTCTCAGGAGCTCAGTATATTACAGCGTTACAGTGCATCCAGAAAGTATTCACAGCGCATCACTTTTGTCCACATATTGTCATATTACAGTTCAGGATAGAGGGAGTCTTTATCCTTACTAGTCAAGATAATGGGAAAGATGACTGCAGCAATGTACAGATACATCCTGGATGAAAACCTGCTCCAGAGCACTCTTGACCTCAGACTGGAGCGACGGTTCATCTTTCAGCAGCACAACGACCCTAAGCACACAGCCGAGATATCAAAGGATATCTTCAGGACAACTCTGTGAATGTCCTTGAATGACTCAGCCAGAGCCTAGACTTGAATCCAATTGTACATCTCTGGAGAGATCTTAAAATGGCTGTGTACCAACGCTTCCCATCCAACCTGATGGAGCTTGAGAAGTGCTGCAAAGAGGCCAAGGAAACTGGTCAAGGATAGGTGTGCCAAGCTTATGACATCATATAGTCTTAAGAGTCAGACATTGTCTGATCTTCTAATTGTACAGCTATCCTCTGCCCCTATTGCAGACTTTGATCCAGCCCCAGCTATCAACTTATGGCATGCTGGAAGCCTTAGGTCACGAATTTCATGGACCATTCAGATGTATCTGATGATGAATGCCTCTCTCTACACATGTTCACACATGCATTGCACACACTCACACACACACACACACACACACACACACAACCCAGACTTTCTGGTCACGGGGCGGATGCCTTAACCACTAGGCCATCCAACTGCCCAACTGAAAGAGGCTTGAATTTAAGTTCAATAAACAGAATATACTGTTCATGTTTGCATGTTTTTATCTTAACTGTACTGAATACTTGACTACTAGATCTAACAAACATTAATGTATCATGGAGAAGAAAAAAATGTGATTTTCTGGTAAGAAAATTGTGGCTAGTAAAAAGGCTGAATGACTAGTGACTCTGGAAATCCACTAGCCACATTGGCCAGTGAGCAAAAAAGTTAATGTCATGCCCAGGTGTCTTTAATGAGGGTGACTAATTAAGTAGGAGTGTCTAACCACTCTGTGGGAGCCAGAACTCTTACCCATTTTACACTGGATGCATGTCCGCTGCGGTGCGGCTGCGCTACGGCTGCGCTACGATTCCATTCCGTTCGAGGCCGTGCGGCAATTCTCACTGGACGCGTTTGTACTCCGTATCTGATCCAGCGCGCCACTGGTTTGCGAGATCACATGATCACGGGAGAATTGTAAGATCGCGCAGGATAACGCGATAACAACCAACAGCGTTTGATTTGCTGATTTCTGTGCACTACAAATATTATTAGTAGGCTTCCTAGTTAATTTTGTCCTTGTTGTGGCTCAGCTTTAATTGTGTTTGTGTTTAGCATTGTGTTGCATTGCTGAGTGACATTGATTCATTTTGTGGTGTTTTTTGTTTAAATACACTGCTCAACAATATGTGGGTCATATGTATGATTTTATAATTATTAAGTATAATCCCACATTGTGAAGGGGTCGTCTGGAGTTGGCGCATGCGCTCTGTGATGCGTTATTGATCCGTATCCGTCAAAATTAGACTTGATGCGCATCTCGACGGACTGCCGGAGATGTGACGGAACAGAGACGTAGTGGAGACGCAACGCATCGGATCTGGTGTAAACTGATGCATTGACTTTACTGGCGGCGATTAGCTGCAGCTGCCGTGTCGGAGACGCACCGCAACGCAGACGCATCCGGTGTAAAACAGGGGTTAATGGTTGGTAGGGGTTCAAATACTTATTTCCCTCAGTGAAATGCAAATCAATTTCTATCTTTTATTTAAAATTATTTTTTAAATTTTCCTTTTGGTGTGCTATCTGTCACCTATAAACCTACCATTAAAATGATACTGAGACTTTTCTATTCTTTGTCATTGGACAAACTTACAAAATCAGTGAGGGGTCAAATATTATTTCCTCCACTGTATATCACAATTAAAACCCATTTTATTCTCTCCATTGTCTCCCTAGGATCCTGCCCCCGCTTCCCCCAGATAGTGGACAGTGGCCCTGTGTATACTGTCCAGTTCTGTCCACCCAGTGGATGGTGGTCCCATATATACTGTCCACCCAGTATCTGGGCGACTGGGAGGGCTAGAAATGAGGCACGTCACATGGAACAAAAGCCAAGGCATGGAGGAAAGCACTGTTCAGTCATTGAGTCCTCATCTCAACCCTGCCAGATCAACCCTTCAGGACCGTGAGTACTCACGTACATATCGCTCCTTGTGTGTGTGAACTTGAAATGTAATTTTGTCACTAAATAATACTGTCATCCAGTGCCAGTCACCATATCAGAATTAGAATCAGAATCGCGTTAATTGGCTGAGTATGTGAGCAAAAACAAATAAGGAATTTGATTCCAGTCAATAGTGTCTCTCAAGCACAACAGTATAAAACAACAACAATATGTAAGAATACGTGTGTTCATGTGCCAACAGCACACCCATATGTCTATCATAGAGCATGCTTGCTGCTCCAACAGGCAAATATATTTGGTTCTGGGCCTGATGAAATGACGTCAGTTGACGCTGTCAACCGTTCAGTTGTTAACCACCTTGCAGGAAAGTTATGTTTGCTGAGTTTTGCAGCTAGGCAGATTATAGCTAATTAGCTATGTAATGTACAGATATTTGCACTTTACAATCAGTCATGCTTATCAGTTCAATGCTTTATGTTAATGCTTTATTAATTTTGCCATTCCTAAAAATCAGACAACGGATACAAGATCTTGCCCAACTGTCACCAAATTTGTTTAGTCGTTACCGTAAATGAACATTATACTTAAATATATAAGCAATATGAAACTAAGATGAAAACTCACGTGGTCTATTAGTTCTCGGACCATGCCATTCCACTGGCCTGTGCCTTCCTCCAGTGCTCCATACTTTCCATCCTCTACCAACTGGATCTCGTAGCGAAATCCCAAAATGGCAGCCAACTCTCGCAGCAAGTCCACACAGTAGCCCTCGAAACGGTCATTTCCACACAGAGGCTTGTCTGATTTCTTGAACATCACATAGGGTTCCTCCTGCAGGCATGTAATAGAGGAATAAGACCTATAAACAAGTCAAGTGTAAGTGTAAAGTGTCCATTTGTCATACATGAACATACCACAGCACACAACTAGCAGTCCTGGGACTGAAACCCACAACCTTCTGATCGCACCACAACCACAAGGCCACCTGCTGCCCCAAATACATACAGCAAGTTAACCAGAAAGGTACTAGGCTTCGTACCTAATGAGGTATGAAGCTGACCTATTGAAACAATTAGCATGGCTAGTATGAGTATGGTTATATGTAATATGTGTTTGATTTGGTGTGTGTAGGTGGGAGGATGTGTAGTATGTGTAATGTTTACCAGAATAGTGGCGACCTTTAGTGATTTGTTGGACAAGGAGTTTGTAACATTAGTCATTTTACTCTTGTGATGCTCTGTCATATTTAGGCCATTCACAGGTTCCCATGTGCCAATCTGGAGAGAAAAATCACAAGAAGCATGTCTAAAACAAATGAATTCAGTAAGCATACATGCATAAATAGACAAACATTAGCAGACTAATGTATTGCATCTGCTGGTGCAGGCTTTAGAGTTTTGCACCATCTACTGCCTTGACAATCATCAAAACAGCATAATAGGGTTAAATATGACTTTTTTATACACAAAAATTGTGCATTCACATGATGAAAATGTGTCAGTTAATTGCACATGAATGAAACAAGTGAGGATAAGGACCTAGTTAGCAGGAGGACTGGGGGGGGGGGGGGATAGGAGAAAAAAGTTACTACAATTACTGTGCAACATTCCTAGTCAGTGTTTTGTGTATCTATTTCAGTTAAGGTTGGACCTCTGATGTCAATCCACTAGCTTTCTGTTTAGTTCTCACGGTAACTTTGTTTGTCTCAGGTTAGTTTTCACATTTGTGTCATCGTGCCTTTCTGTTTTTGAAAATGAAAGAATGGAAGTCTGGGTCTATGCCTCCCTTCACTGCCTGGGGACAGGCATCCTGACACATCTCATATTTATTTACAATGTTCCATCCAGAATGTTTGTCAGTATTTTGCACAGACATACATTGCATGTATCATGAATGTACCAGTTCAGAACTGTGAAAAACTTAATTATGCATTTATGAACTGAATGAAATGTACACAGATACACAGGCCCATACACAGAAGAGTACCTTCTCCAGTCCATCCTCCTTCAAACTTATGACATCCAGATCAAAATCTGTTCTCAAGCCATTTGTTTTGTTAAAGAGAACTCGCCCTGTTAGCCCATCCCAAGAAGCCTTTTGAAAAAGAGACAGTGTTATGTACATTATAATAAAGTAAACAAATGCATTATAAGAGGTATAATAAGGGCATAATATATGCATGTCTTTTTCTCTTTCTGTGGTAATTAGAAGTGCGATCTGGACACACTACAATGGAGTTGTCGATGTCATTGTTCTGGAAGCTGACGGTTTCTGAAGTCTGACTTTAAGGGTGTTTTCACATATAGTCCTCTTTAAAGGAACCAAATTCAGGGTTCTATAAGTGGTCCAACAGAAAGGGAACTCGTTTTTTTATGTCCACAATTTGAGTTCATGTGAAAGGGAACTCAGTTCTCTTTCTGCTCCACTTCAGCTCAGACTGATCTCAGTTCTTTTTCTGTTCACACTGTAATTCCTCATCCAACCTGTAAGGACACATTAAGATTTGCAACAAAATTGTATTTTATTCAATTTTGTCAGGGAAAGTTTTAGCTCAATTTAAATTCTCCACCAGAATCAGAGAAGGCTGATTCACCTATATTTTCATTAATTTAATAATTAATGGTTAATAATCTCTTGATTAATTAATAATCAATGGTTCATTTATTATTTATTAATAAATGTTTTATTTCAAGCAGGGTTTATTAAGTATCAGCATGAACTGTTCGTCCAGCAAACTAGTTCAGGTGGGATACATCAATTAAACGTATAAAACTCTTCTTAATTGCGCAGTCAAAAAAAGTTTAGCTTGAAATAGGGGAATTAGGGATCAATTTGATTATTATTATTATTATTATTATTAATAATTTTAAGAGCATTGTAACATTATCTCAGCGAAGAAGTCACTTCACTTTTCTGACAAGAAGCTGAAATGCTGGTCACACTTTAAGACAACATGTATTGTACATGAGACAACATAAACTCAAAATGAGTGAGATGATGTGATATTGGTATTGAAAGTTCCTGGAACAGCGAACTTCATTAAACAACACAACTCAGTAATTAACAGTAATTAAGATTAGGTCTATCCTTGCACTACATTATCAAATTTTAGGAGACTTTACACTTATTGAGTGATTTGGAGTCTCAGGAGAATTGGAGTTGAGGATTTCAGAAGAGCTGAAGAAGTTGTTCAGATGTTTGGCGCTGCCTTGAAGTTGAAGATGATGTTGCAGTTCTGAGGTGAATGAAGCAGGGGAGTGGAGATTGGAGCATCCTTCAGTGGTGAAATGAAGCAGGGGCGGATGGCTGGTTGTGAGGTCTGGACTCCAGGTGTTCTGGCCCGGCTCTGCTCAGCTCTTCTGCTGGTTCTGCCCGTCCTGTCCTGCTTAGCCCCGTTTTTGCCCCAATTTGCTCCGGTTCCCGCCACTGAGTGGCTTATATGCTGAGGGAGCAAAAGGGGAGACTGACCCCCACCTTTCTCAGTCTTGTTCAATTACAAGGCCAGATCAGTCACAAAGGCCTGAGGCTAGGAGGATGGAGTTGCTAAAGAGGAATGTCCTTATTTCCACATTTATATTGTTTAGTATATGTTTTTAAATTGAAAGGACCTTACAATCATTTTAATCTTTTTCTGGATAAATTTGAAATCAAACATGACTAGTCTACTTTAAAGAAAAATAAACTTATAGATATTATCTTGATCAGACATCACATCTTGGTTTTTCTATTTAAAATGGAAAGGGTTAACAGTGGGTTACACAGAGGGTTTATCAAAGAAAATCTGAAAGTATATTAATTTGAAAGTATGTAATAAACATAAAAATGTATCTTTTTCTCTTGTTTCGATGAACATTCAGTCCATCTGTGTGTGTGTGTGTGTGTGTGTGTGTGTGTGTGTGTGTGTGTGTGTGTGTGTGTGTGT
>JBBPDD010326882.1:0-10106 GCA_037974585.1 Bathyaethiops greeni
ATGAGTGTAGTGTCATCTGCAAACTTCAGGAGCTTGACAGAGGGGTCTTTAGAGGTGCAGTCATTGGTGTACAGGGAAAAGAGCAGTGGGGAGAGAACACAGCCTTGGAGGGCGCCAGTGCTGGTCATGTGGGTGCTGGATGTGATTTTACCTATTCTCGCTAGCTGCTGCCTATCTGTCAGAGCTAGGGACAGAGAGCTGGGTTAATTTGAGGTGGAGGAGTGATGGGATGATGGTGTTGAAGTCTACAAACAGGATCCTCACGTAAGTCCCTGGTCTGTCCAGGTGTTGCAGTACATACTCCCATATTGACTGCATCATCCACAGACCTATTTGCTCTATAGACAAACTGCAGTAGGTCCAGTAAGGGTCCAGTTAAGTCCTTCAGATAATCCAACACCAATCTTTCAAATGATTTCATGACTACAGACATTAGAGCTATGGGTCTATAGTCATTAAGTCCAGTAACTTTGGGTTTCTTCGGGACGCAAGAAGGGCAAGAAGGGACTTCACACAGCTCCAGTGATCTGTTGAAGATCTGAGTGAAGATGGGAGCCAGCTGTTTAGTACAGGTTTTCAGACAGGCTGGAGTCACACTGTCTGGGCCTGGTGCCTTCCTTCTTTTGTTCTTCTTGAAGACCTGGCACACCTTGTCTTCACTGATCACTACAGCAGGAGTGGGGGAAAGGGGAGTCGCAGGGGGTGTGAATGGTGCTCCCTCAGGAGTTGGGAGGGGGGATGCAGGAGGTGAGAATGGTGTACTCTCAAACCTGCAATACAACACATTCAGATCGTCTGCCAGTTGTTGATTCTCCACAGTGCTGGGGGATGGTGATTTGTAACTGGTCATGTCTTTTAAACTGAGTTTGTGTCAGGCTGTGCTCACGTGCGCTTGCAGAGGAATGAGAATAAACGAGCAAAACTCCCGCGGCGAGTAGAAAGGCTTACAGTTAATAAAGAGCATTTCTAGATCGAAAAAGCACATCTTCTTTAACACAGATACATCTGTACACCACATTTGTTGATGTAAAAACACGTCCCGCCGCCGCGTGATTTCCCCGTTGATTCAGCGTCGCGATCCGCTCTGAAAAGCTGAAAGCCCGGCAGACTTAACGCGCTGTCTGGAATGGCGACATTCGAAGTCCACGCTGTCTGAGTTTCACGAGCACGCCGGCTCGCTTCCCCCATCTGCGCGCCCTGAAGCGCTTCCACAGCACCACGGCTCCGCTAAATGTCTGAATACTCAGAAATTGGTAAAAGATTTTGTGGAGTGTTATTCCGAATGATCAGCAGTTCTTCCCTGGTAAAACTGATGGTGTTTGAAAAACAAAAAACAGGGAAAACTAACAAAAACAAAACAAACACTTGAGAGCTGAGCACTGAGGCTGCCGTACTCGGCGCCATCTTGTTGGCGCCACCATGTTGAAGAGTGGATAACAGAAATGGCCTCTGTGTCACGTCGTATTTATACCCCAGGGAAACAGGAAGTGATGAATTACTAATTACATTTTCCTAGATACTCTGATCAACTTTGTAAACTACTGTAGAAATGACAGAAATACTTCAATTAGATTTATTTCATAGGAATTGTTACGGGTGCCAATAATTGTGGAACATGTGATTATAAGAAATAAGAAATACTTATTTTTCATACATAGTTTTTTCCCCCCTTAAAATTCACTTGAAGTTGAAGGTTACATTTTTCTACAATTTTCAGTGTGAGTATGCTTCTGCTATAAAAATTGGCTTTATTTTAAGGCTTTTAACACATCTTAACCAATAATTGTGGAGGGCAGTGTATTTCTCATTGCTGCTGATTGGCTGCTGTCGTTTGATGCATCTGTGGCAGCAGCAGTCCAGAATTTCCCCCATGGAGCGCCTCAAGCGTTCCTTTTATTTAGTTTTGTCCTTCTTAAAGCCCTGTATTTTTATTACTGTAAATTAAATTAAAAGAGGCTGTTGAGCTCAGTCGCTGTCTAACTGCTTTAATGTTGGGTCACTACGACTCCTCCTGAAGCGCCTGAATAAGATGCACCTCGATGAACAGGAAATTATTGAACTGTAAAAATTATTAGCGATTACCCATACATTTTACTGTATTTTTATTCATATTTATTTATGAATATTAATTTAGTACTGTATTTACCTGCTTATACCAAATCTATACAGGGGTAATATCGTATTTACATTCTAGCACTGCAGGATTTCAGTGTAAACTGTATGGTACAAATACGTGCTTGCCTTTACATTTTTGTTAAGGGTAATGTATTAAACTGACTTTAATTGTTTTGGGCGCATATTTGGGGGCATATTTAGGGTTTACACTCCTATAAATATAGGCATGTTTAGGCATTTATCATAAAACAACAAGGTTTTTCATTATATGCTGGTGCTCTTGGAACGTAACCCCTGCAAAAAGTGGGGTGTTACTGTATTAATTTAGTAGCATGATTACCTTATGCATGAATTTCAGGTATCTTATTTACCTAGGACGGTAAAGTGGTTACAGTTGTGTTGCAGTAAGAAAGTTCTCCCTGTGTCTGCCAGGAATTCTGGTTTCCTCCCACAGTCCAAATAAATGTAAATCCGATGAATTAGAGTTGCTAAATTGCCCCTTGGTGCATGTAAATATGTTTGCCCTGTGATAGACCGGCAACCTGCCTAGGATCAGCTCCAGCACCCTCTGCTTGCTTGGTTGCTCAGAAAATTAATGATTCATTCAATTCCTTATGCAAGACTGTGTATTTTTTCCTAAATTATTTAAATTATTAAGAAAATTCTCTACTTTCGATTCATAAGGTGCATGCACTGCTGAGAACCTGAGATCAGGTAATGAGATTGCAAGCGGCAACCTGTTCTGGGCCTTCATAGCACATGCTCAGAAAATCCACGGCCAGTTCCAGGAAACTGGGGACCCACTGTGTCAGGGCACCCAGGACATCTCCACCTGTATGTGACGTTCAGTGAACCACGTCTATGTGCATTTTGCATGAAATAAAATGGCAGTGAGGAATGACCAGCTCTTCCTGACCACGGCCGATGTGAGGAGAACTCTGTTCAGAGCTTTGGCCATCACACCAGACAGCACACCAGACAGCATTCCTTGCTAAGCGCAGACCAGTTGGCATATGTTCTCACACACCTCTTCACCATGCGCAGCATCCATAAAGCCACCAATAATCTGAACAACCCCACCCACCCCGCTCTACACACATAGACACAAGATTCTGTAGCATAATGGCATAGTACCAGACAAACCCACACCTGAGCTGCCACTTTTTGTTCTTTGTGTACCATGGTCCTGGAAGAACATTGGAAAACTAATATTTAAAAGTTGACTCTACATAGTTTTGAAAAGTTTTTCAGCTTCTAGAAGTTGAATAAGTATCAAATTGCCTTGTGAGAAGAGCAGACAGGTCAATAATCCCTTGATATAGTTACTTCCTTTTTATATTTTATTATTCTAGTCTCTCATAGTCTGCGGTTTATAGACCTACACATAAGTCTGACACCATAAGGAGAGAGAGGGCCAAGAAAAGTGATGTGAGAAGCAAGAGGGCAAGGGAGAGAAGGGAAAAAAATAATTACTTGCAGCAAGAATAGGCCAGACGCTATTGAAAAATGATTTTACTTCCTTCTCATTTATTATTCCTTCTTGAGAAATGTTTAACACAGAATATTAAAAGTGCATTTGACACAATTGATAAACAAATGAAAAAAATGGTTTGTACTTTCTTACTCTGTAATGTTGGTATGATGGGCATTTCTATATTCTGTGTTGTGAGATGCACAGCCCAACCATTTGTCAGTCACAGAACAGCTCACATTAAAAACAGAAAACATAATCTTTTTGGACAAATCCTCTAACCAGGGAAAGCTGTTGAATGCTGTGTTGTGAGATTAAAAGCTCTCTTTTGGTATGGATACTGAGACTGTCAAATCTGTGACTTAGACCAACACGTCTTCTAACTGATCTTCTTATAATTTCATTACAAAAAAACACAAAATAATGTGGAAAAATGTTGTTGTGTGATTTTGTTGTTTTTTTGGTGTTGAAGTACAATACTATTAGTGGATAAAGTTCAGTTAGAATACATAAGCTCCTAACCCAGACAGTACCTGTTTGAAGCTTTTAATGTATAGTTCTTAGGTGCATTCATGGTAGACTACAAGCATTACCATGACTTGCTGCTAAACATTAATAGACAAGCATTTATGTGTCATTAAATACTACAGTACGCCTGTGTTCACCTACTGTTAGCTCTGTAAGTTGCTGTACTGCTTGACAATGGACACTGAAAGTAAACAGAGGAATAACACGGGAGCTTTATAGACAATGTAGTCAATACTAAATTTGGCACTGCTACGGTGTATTCATGTAATTTATCACAGCTATCAAGGTTGAAATGAGAAACACATTTAAAGCATGGGGCTTTTATTAATCCATCTTCTGAGGAACTCTTTCTAGCTAACTAAGAACATCTCTGTATCATGATTGTGGTTTGTTCCACAACGTTAGTGCTCTAGTCACAGTTTTGAGGGGGAAACAAATCAACTTATAGAAATCAAGCATGCTGTTTTATATTCCAGTGTTTCATTCCAGCACAGCAATGCACTGGGCTCAGTTGTTCAAGGATTAAATCCCAATAGAGCTTAATTACTTGGCCCAGACCCCAGTAAACACACAGCCATGTGATCAACTTTCAATACATTGCTGACTGAGCTCCGCTCCATTAGAAGCTATGCATTAATGCACTGTAGTGACCTGATGTTACTGATGTGCTCATCAGATTTAGACGTTTGAGCCAGGGAGATCATAATCCAACTATTCTAAACTTATGCACCAGCTACACTCACTGAAAAGAGCACCATTAAGGACTCTTTGAGCATTGCTTAACTAGAACCACTTTAGTTCTCTAAAGAACCACTTTTGCAAATGAGGTGTGTGAGTGTGAAGAACTGATTAAAGGTATAAAGAGATTTCACAAAAGATAGAGCTTCTTTAAAACTTTAAATTATTTCTAGGTCAACTGAAAGGTTTCTTGAGGACCCAAAAGTGTTATATGGTGTCACACAGCGAACCCTTATTTTTAAGGGTATGATGCATTGCAGTCCTATTAAGCAAAAGGTTTATTAAGTAAAACAAATAGATACAAATGATATAAAAGGGGAAATACACTGTTGGATGTAGGTACAAGTATGAGATAAATATACACAGAAAATAGAGTAGCTTTAAAAGTTGTTGTAAAAGCTCCCCATCACTGCTCCCCCTTTTACTGCTTTTGTGAATCACTCACATACAGACTACAGTAGAACCATTTTAGCAACAGCAGGGGCACTGCAAAGCCATGCATGACCCTATTAGATTCATCTTGTCTGATATGTATCTTATCATGCTTTGCAGAAATCCAGAGGGATTCTTGGGTGACAGTATAATTAATATCAGTTATCAAAAGGTCTTTAAATTTGAGAAAGTTCATGTTTACTGCTAAACAAGAACAACACCATGGCCAAGAATATCTTCAGCTTCTAGATCATAGTGCCCCCATATGGCAGAGCCTAGAAAATACTCCACAGTCTACATTTTGCCATCAGTGAATCCTCACATTGTCGTTTACATTTTTGACGCTGCTGCCATTTTGAGCTGTTTAATTTACATTTACATTTGGTCATTAGGCAGTCTGCCCTAACCTGGACAAGTGCAAGAGCAGCTTTTCAGAGTGCAACAGCACAAAAAGCCTAGCAACCTCGTCTAATGAACTTTTAGTTAAGATTTATTTAAGTTCTAGCAAGTGAAAGTGTTTGTTTAAATGTAAGGGTGACTGCACTGTCACAAATGCATTTTCATAGATACAATGCATTGCAATAAAATATTCATAGATCACATTTGGCCAAGGAACTGCCAGAAGTGATGAGTCTTAATACAGAGATGGCAGATGTTCATGAGAATGAAATTTTCATCTAAGGGAGAAGTGCATACCACCCCTTCTTTACTAAAGCAGTGTCATTTTGCCATATAAGCATGCCGTCCACCTTGAAGTCAGAGAGCGGAGGTGCTGTGCAGGGGTGTAGTTCTTAGCGATTCGTTTGTAGGTTGAGCCCTTTGTGGTTTACATCAAAGACAGGAGTTTTTTATCCTTGTTGCCACAAAGAGACAGTGGAGGGGAGCCCGAGTTCTGGATGCTTTGAAGAAGAGTAGTAGCATGGAGAGAATGTCCGCTAAGTTGAAGTAGTTTGGTCTTGAGATGATCGCTTAGATGACAGTGTAGACAGCCTCTGTTGTCAGACATTACATTGTCAAGGAGGAATCTGCAGGGTCTGGTTGCAACATGATGCTTTCTTGTCTGTCAGGGCCAACCACAACGTTCTTAACACTTTGTGAACCCATCATTTTTTTCCTATCTTCAGCATGGCAATAATCATTCACATTATCAATACCATTACATTTTCATTCACAATAGTGTTCGCTAACAGGCTAACCGAGAAATGATGAGCCTCGGCAGCTGGAGACTGACACTGCAATCTGCTTAAACCTGGCCCAATCCTCTTAATATTCCATGTCTCAAATCCTGAAATTCCTGACGTGAAACACAGAATTGAATCTGTCTGTAGTTTAGTAAACAGGGCAATTTACAAACTTGAGGTGAGGTAGGCTAAACACTTACATTTGTCTTCAAGCTTTAAATTTATTCAGGCCAAAGTTGTTATCACACTCTCTGGCTTGGGCCTGTCAAAATGCCACCCATCATCCAGGGGTCGGGTTCATTTTAATAGCCTGGAAGGTGTAACATTTCTGATAAATCAACCAAAGAAAGCAAAATAAATGACATTCTTGAAGAATGCAGACAGTGTAAAAGCTAGTTCACATTCTGACCATCTAGATTCTTTGACAGGTGGTGTTTCTAAACTCTGAAATTGTGACAAGGTTTTTCCTAGTTGTTGGCATTGTTACTCTCTTCCATTTCTATACATAATACAAACCACATTGTTAGCCTTGACTGAGAATGTGCTGGAGAACTTACAGCTCCTCCTCATGTTCCACCGTTTCAGCCCTCAACAGTCATACTGGTTTGGAATGACAAAAGGAGGAGGTGAAATTAATCTTAGTGCTAGCCCTAATGGATGGATATATTGGTACCAACTGAAAGAATTTGGAAGCTGTGTTTATTTCCGTGTTTCCATATGCCATTGTCAAAATGATTTACATCATGTATTAAATGTAGGGTATGGTGTTACGTGTAGTCCAGAGAGTGAAACTGAATGAAAGAAAAAAAGCTGCTCTCTACATTAATGAATGACGTATGTATCTTTTTATGACTGACTGACGCACTTCACTTACAGAGTCATGCTTGGTCTATTGTAGAAATGAAACCCTGAGAAGAAGTATATCTTTGGGGGGGACCATCTGTTCTATATGATAGCCAATAAAGGTTTTGTTGTCCTTGAGCTAAACACTTGTACCAATGCTGCTTTGAAGATCCACTAGAGGAAAAGCTAATTTACCTGAGAACTGCAAGACTGCAGATGCAAGCAAGTAAATCTGGAATCAGAGATTTTACATTAAGGTTTTATAATAAGAAGTTTTTGCAGGGAAGCGGAGGAGCCTGATAATTAGGTGTGCTCAAGATGCCAATGACGCTGAAATGAGCGTAGTCATGAGTCCAAATATTGGTGTAATATTTGTGGTATTTCAATGGAACGAATGACTTACAGAATTGAGCTCTGATAAATAAATAAATGCTGAGACATTGTGTCTCCTCAGCCTAGCCTCTCCACCTGCTCAGCAGTTTAAAAATGTTTCCTATACCTGCCGCCACCCCCCCTCCCCTCTGTGGAAACATCTTTGCAATCAGCACTTTTGCTTGTGAGTTGCCTTTTCTGCCTACGTTGATGCTGGGAAGAAATTGTCGCTCCAACAAAGGATTTAATCTTTTGTGCTTTTGTATTGATTATCTGCTCTCTCTTCACTAGTCTGGGGTGGAAGCAGCTATTAATATGGGTGAACTTAAAAACAAAAAAAATTGGAAACCCTAATAGAATAACCTTTTATACATTAATCAACCCTGACATTAAAATAACAGAGAGGTGAAGTGATCACTCAGAATGTTTGAACTGTTTGTAATGACCCTTCATTCTACTGATGGTGCATATCAGTTCAATTATGACAAGGACCCCCCTGGAGTGGAGCGGTGCTTCTGTACTTTACTTTATAAAGTGGCTCGTTCAAACTCCCAAAACATCAACCAAATATTAACTAAAGTGCAAAACTTTATTCTAAAATAACTTCAAGCCAGTAAATAAAGTGACCATTAATAAATATGGGCTACACAAAGAAAATTCATCAAATCACATCAGACAAGTAAATTAACTTCAGTGCACTTTAAAATTTCATAACTGCGTACTGATCTGCTGACAGCAGCAATTTGTCCCTGAAATGAAAAGTTCACAGAATCTCGATATTTACAGCAATGAAGAAGAAAAACAAGATTTATAACCAGGCGTCCTAATTGTGATTGTGCATTTTGGCAAGACCTACTGAAAAACAAATATGCAACATGCCATAAAATGGGAGCCATGATAAGGGTTAGAGCTAGGTACTTTCTCATCTCTTATAGAATCGGGTATCTTTGGGCATCCTTTATGAATGGAAGGTACACAATAACATCCTACGGTTCCATGGACCAGCAACATTTTACATGTTGCTGGTCCTCACATTCTTACTGTGTTGCATGAAACAACACAGTAAGAATGACGTATCAAAGATGGGCTTTTAGTCCATCTTCAGAACATCGCAGCAGACCCGCATAAATAACATCCACCATATCTTAATTAAATGGCCTAGTGTAGTGTAAGTGTAGCCGGATTCTCTTTGCACCATCTGTTCTGAGGTCTTCATGAATTCTCCTTCACAGCCTTGGGTTGCTCAGCACTGCATTCAAGCTACATGTGTGTAAGCATGCAAGAACCAGTGATGAGGAGGAAAAAAATCTATGATCCTATGCCTACGGTTCAGCTGCCACGTAACGTCCCTTATTTTTTCCACATTTTAGCAACACAAGTATATTAACTTTTGCTGCTTTATCGCTGGCTATAGGGGCAATGGCAATCAAGTCCAAGAGTGAAATGTATAAATTTCAGTCAGCTAGTATATGTTAGTTTCTGTAATTTATAAACAAATTGCCTGTGAACTACCAATCGAATATAACATGGATAACCCATCTCTTGTAAGCCGATCATTTAGCAGTAAAAATAAATAAAATGGCAAGCTTTATAAGAGTGCCTTAATTCTCTGAAATATGTGGTCAAATGGTCATGCCATTATTACTTAAAAATAAACCTCCACTAAAAAAGGCTCAATTCAATCATCTAAGTCCCGTGCTGGACTGCAGGAGAGAATTATGCCTGGCTTCAAACAAATGGGGGAATGAACTTAAAATCCATTTCTCCAACTGATAAATGCAATTTTGATATTTGGGGGAATGGGGTGACACACTTACTCCTGTAGTCAGCACCTGGTAACAACCATCTCTATGTATTTGTGGACTGTTGTAACAAACCTCCCCTTATTAAAACAAGATAAGGCTGTTAACAGATCTAGAGAGGGGGTAGGGAACAACACCACAGACTTACCAGATCCCCTCCCCCCAGACCCCCACGGTCCATATATACAATTCTGGATTAGTGCCCAGGAAAGCCCTTTACTAATCCATAGTCTGTATTGTCCTTCTGACCCAGGGACCTCCTGCCCTCAATCTCTCCTCCGGTTCTGCCCAGGAAGGGTAGGCTGTACCGGACAGCCTGAAATAGGCCAGATAATACATGGGCCCCATCAGATCCACCTTCAGGAAAGAGCCCCATCAGATCCACCTTCAACATAAAGCCAAGTTCGACGACTGGGTAGTTCTGTAGTAGCCCTGCCAGCTTGCTAATACGTGATTTGTATATCTGACAAGTGGTGTAGTTCTTACAGTACTCCCAGACATCCTTGTGTATTTCTGGCCAATAGGCCACTTCCAGTAGCATTCTCAGGGTCTTCATTCTCACTTTCCCTTGACTTGCGTTGTTCTTCTCTATGGCTCATGTATTGTTGGGTTAGGCGTTGGCTA